>JYDO01000307.1:0-11467 GCA_001447755.1 Trichinella papuae | reverse complement strand
AGAATGGAAAATCAAGTTTGAAATTGTTTAACAAACAGTACTCATCTCTCAAATATTACCTTATCAAATATTTCAAATCGTCTTTGAAATATTTCAAATCTTCAGTAGCTTGAATTTCCATTCTGCCTTCGTCGAAAATCAACGGACAACCAACTAATCTATCGAGACAAGAGTACGCTTTATAATTTCTGGAAAGAGACTGCACAGCGTGACATCTAATCTATTGGTCAGTTTCAAAACTGGAAACAGACTCAGCACGAAATGCTACTGCTTTATTACACGTTGAATTTGTTTATGTCAACTAGACGATTATGAATCATCACAGCCTTCAAAAAAGAACTTATTTTGTTTTTAAATAGTTCGTTTTAAAAAACACCATTAAAAGTATGAAATAAAACAGCTTGGAATGTAGAATTAAATGATCGAAAACGCAGTACTTCGATTACATTACAGTTGCTTTCCGGGCATTATTATCTTCACTTTTTACGTTGTAATTTTGTGATCAAAATCTGCATCGACGTCGGTGATGTCACCATCTCTGAATAGATTTTTGCACCTCTATTGAAAATGACAACAGACCGACTGCAATTTTCGTCTCGTAATTTGTTGATGAAAATCTGCGTGTTTCGCTGATGTGCTGCTGTGATTAGCACTGCTTTTAAACTACTGCTGCGACATTCGACCCCTTTGCTCACAATTGAAGTTTAAATTATTGCTTTTTCATTCATAAATTTTATTATTTTTACCATTCTTAATTTATTATTATTGCATTTTCCATGTGTTATTATTCATTATTACATTATTTTTTTGAACTTCTCCACTTTTCATATTTTATTTGTTTCATTTTTTCAACTTTTTCATAAATGTTTTCAAAAAGACTTATTATTATTATATATTTTATTGTATCGTAATGGAGTGATAGCAGATGTAATATGAAAAATGGTAGATAGATAAAAAGCATGTTTCCCTATCATAAACATTTTCTTCTATCGCTTAACATTTTTTAAACTCGACAATAACATCCAAACATGAACAATAATAAAGCAATTAGCATTACGAAAAATACCAACAAATAGTACAATAAACAACATCATGTATGACAATAAAAGGCAGTTCTTGGAACTGTATTTCAAATAAAAAAACATAGAAAACTATATTATTGCAACGCTGAAATCACCGGTTCTGCCAGTTAGTGGTATACAACCAAGACGAGCTCTTCCACAGAATTTGCACCGCGGCGAGAGTTTGTTCACTAGCATATTGTTAACAATGTTCTTGCTTTTCAGCATAGCCGCTGATTTTCAGTATTAAATCATAATCGATTGCGCTTCCTGACAATTACTGTTGAAGCAACGATTCCATAACCCAATGCTCACGCATTCAGGTAAAGTGATTTCTCACACAAGTTGAGGCTGCGTATGGCAACCTTTATGTTCAATCAGTTTTGCCAACCTTCTATATTGTTTTTGTTTTCCATATTCGCAGCATATATACTTCTGCAAGAAGTACTCGAATAGGAATTGTATTTTACCCGGCTAAGCTGGAAACAGAATTCGAGCTCTATCAGCTTGAAGTGCTGAATAGAAAGCGGTTGTTTTTCTTCTTTTTCTTTTTCCGGGTAGGTTTGGACTGTCCATGACATCGGGCTTTCGAGACTAGCACATTAATTTTCAAGTTGTTTCTGTCAGAAGTAGATGTAACATTCTTGTACTTGCATATTTAGGAACATGCCTCTACCTCCAGGCATAATACGGTTTTGTAATTGCCGCTGAGGCATTCCGGCTGGAGGTGTATTTCTGGCACTGCCGCTTTCTTTATTAATGAAGATACATCTGTTGGTGCTGATATCTTTACCGTTCATAAGCGATGAACCGTTGGCACCAGCTTACAGGTCAAAAATGCATGGATGGTAAACAGCAGCTGTCGGTACTAATGAGGTACGACGTTGCACTTATCATTCATGCCAGGATCGTTACCAGCAGTGTGATGTTGTTTCCTGTTATAAGTAAGAGAACAGAGTTTCCAGGACTTGGATGAAAGTGAAAAATAATCATCCAGTCTGTATTATTTTAAAATCAGAACGGTTCTGGATCTGGTATGCGTTCTGGAAGTCTGAGATACCGGTTAGCTCTGTTGTCATATGTTATTCTTTCGAGTGGCCAAACATTGGTTCATCCACGGCTGCATTAGCGTCTCCTTCTGTTTGTATGGTTTCTCATGTAGCTGCTATTTTTGTCGCCTTTATCTCCATTTCGAATGTCAAATGGAGATGCACTGGGAAATCAGGGATGTGTAGGTTTTGTTTGATTACTGCCGTGACCTCTAGGTTGGTCTAAATCATGCTTTTGCAACCTTTTTATTATTTTACCTAAACAAAAATACACTAATTGTAAATAACAGTAAACATATGCGCTACATTTTATACATACTATTGTGCACTTGCATTGTTTCCTGCTTTTAGTAGTATAATTTCGTTTATAAGCTCTGCCTTCATAAAATAGCCACACACGGCTACTTCAGCCATCACCAATACAGCATCGTGAAAGCAAGCGAAACAGCTTAAAATGAAAATTTTATACTCTGGCAATACTGAATACTGGAATAACAAGTTTGATCTTATTGCTATCTTCAATTTCAATCAATACTAGCTTTTCAACGTCTCTGTTAGTGCAGGCATTGTCGTTATTTGTGAATAAATTAAAACTGTTTACGTCGATAGTTCAGACAAATTCTCATTATTTGCTGGATGAGCTGTTAAGATTTGATGTACAATCAGCCCTCAACAGTCGCGGATTTGGTTATTCAAAACAGCCAAAAACATAAATCTTACTTTTCGACCTTAATGGACATGTATGCTGTAGATCTGGAGGTTCAGTGCAAGGTTGTTTCTGCTTATGAGGTTCCACACCATAACAGTAGTGATAACGACTTCACCAAACTGGGAGGCTAACTAACCGCTACTAATGCTAAGATGAAAAATAAAGACATTAAATTGCACGGAAAGGAGGCGCTGCGAACGGGAAGTTGGTCTACGGCAGCACCGGTTCCGCGATTCCAGATGCTTGCTTCAGACTGGTCAACCGGTTTTAAGCTTTCATGTGCAGACTTCCGCTTTCAAGCTAGCACAGTGCAACATAGCTTGAGAATAACGAAAAAATTGAGTAAATACGTAATGCATGAAGCTATTACTATAGTCACAATGTTTTTTAATAAAGATGCGCCGGGCAGTCCATCCACTTCTGGCAATGATTTTGACTGTTATACACTCAATCAAACGAATAAAAAAAATTAATACGGGATAAATATTTAACATGCAAATCAATAGACGGTTCGTGATATTGGTTGCAGCTTTAATACAATTGCGTAGTATTATAAGGCATCGGCGTGGTGTATGAATAGAAGCGTTAAATATTCGTAAAAATGCGAGATTTGAGGTTCTTCCGGAACGCAATTACCACAAATGTTAAAGACTGACTGTATTTGGAATGAGCAAACAGTTTGATTAGCAACTGTAGGATCAGGATGCCATTTGAAATGTGACAGCACGGTTTTTTTGAAAACAAAATTAATAAAAATCATACGTATTTGTATAATTTCATTTTTGATTGTGAGATGAAATGCTGAAATTTTTCATACAATTTTTATTTGCGGTAATTAATATGGAAATTTTTGTTGTGCACTTAATTCTTTATTTTCGTTCTATTTTGTTGTTTGTAATGCAAAATTTTGAAGAGAAAATTTATTTTGTTTGGCATTCATCTATTAGAATAGGATAATTTGTCAATGATAAAATGTTCACCTGGTCAGAAGCAACAAAGCGGCTATATCACAACTGTTGCTTTTGATCTGAAATCTGCAAATTTTCTGTTCTTGATTAATTCAAAAAGTGATAAGTTGATGGTTTATTTAATTCATTCTGCAAAATTCTTAAGTTGAATGCAATTTTAATGCAAACAAATATGATCAACAGCCAGTGGGTAGAAAGCTGCAGTTCTTCAACTAAAATTAGAAGTGGCCAATATCCGAAGTTTAATATTTTCTTGCACATAAAGAAACCACTTTATTTGCTTTTAATCAAAAATTTTACTTTTATGCAATCGGATAATATTGAATTAAATTTCAGATAAAAGTTTTATTTTGATTGAAGTACAATGAATGAAATAAGTAATGAGATTTGTTTAAAGCACTTTGAAACACTCAATTCAAATGCAGCTTAAAATATGCTCAAACGTACGAATCATAATTGCATTTACCGGATCTGCACAAAGGAAAAAGGGAACTGGCTTTACATTTTGAGGCGAATTTCCTTTTTTTACTTGTATCATTTTCTATTTACTTCTATCAATTTAGTGGAAACATTTCGTTGTTAACATGTTCTGTTTTTTCAGCGTCAACGTTTCATCCAGGAAATTTGCAGTGTATTTTGCTCAAGTATGTCATTTTCAGATGAATCAAAATAAATGATCAATTTATGCTTAAGCTTTTATGAAGCAATTTATAATTTAAAATAAAAATGTGGAACTTCCTTGTTGTTGTACAGCATTTGAAATCATTGGCTAGCAATTTTTTCAAAATATGAATGAAATAAATATACATTTATATGAATACATAATAAGAGTATATGTTTCGATATATATTTTGATTTTAGAAATATTTTTCGCTGCCGATATTTTGTTTTATCTGAACCCGTCGCTTTATATCTATAATATTATTCTGGTTCCACGGTTTTTAATTGTATATCTTGTTTCTTCGAATTGCTTTGTTGGAAGCTATCGTCTTTTTCTTGAAATGTCATGAGAACAATCATTCGAATTCTATCAATTAAGTAAACAATTCATGCTATGTATATGATGAACAAATACTGTCAACAGTAAAAACTACAGTTCATCTACATGATGATCTATTATTGCTTGTTTTTATTTCATTTTTGCATATATAACTGTGTGTGTAGGTGTGTTGTTAATTAATGCTATTCTCTTGAAGTGGATAATAATATCATAGGAATAATTAAAAATAGATTATTAAATATGTGATGTTATGCTTTAACGGTTTCTTGTGATTAGCAATCAATTCTCTTAATCTGTTTTACTGCACAAAGTACAAGAACAGCTTAACGATCAGTGGCAGAACGAATTTTAGATAAAATCATACTCACGGAAGTGACAAGCTAAGCGAAGTCACAACTTCCGCATTTGCGTTTTGCGAGCTATCCAGATGTGGTCCACTAGCAGTTTTTCAGCAGCTGCTTCACGCACCAAAGCTTAACAGCACTTCAGGGTAAAATTCAGGACTTGTCTGAAAAATCCTGAATGTAGTCAACAATTTTAATTTATTCACAAATAACGCAGCGTCAGCGCAGCAGATGTTCAACAACAAGGAAGTGATTAGAATTGAAGATAACAAAATGACCAGCCTTGCAATTTCAATACTTAAAATAGCTAGATGAGAAATTTTTTATTTTATGCTGTTGTTGCTTTGCTATCTTAGTTTTGTATTCGTGATAGTTGCTGATGTTGTTGAATTGCATGTTATAGAGAATTAGTGCTTCAGTGTGTGCTTTGTTTGTGAAGGCAAGGCATACAACTTGAAATTACTGATGGAAACAACAAGCACTGGTCATTTTCAAAAGTATCTACATAGTTTATTTGAAATTGGCTAATTTAAAAGTCAATCAAAAAAAGGCGAGAAATCTATATCAAATAATATTATAATAACAGCAGTTGTCAAGGCGCTAAATGGATCAACGCAATGCTATACTGCAGACTTGTAAAATTGAAGCTGAATTTCAATAAAATTGCCAGGTTTGTAAAATTCAAGGAATTTATTTCATTCCATCAAGAGGCAAAGTATTATATGGCAGTTCCAATATGAGTTTGATGGCTTTTAGCTGGTATGTATTTATTAGTGTACTACATCATTATCAAATTTTCACTAGCCGTGCATTTGTGACCGGTTAGAAGTTGATGATTAATAACAGCAATGAAAAGAAATTGGCTGGCTTAAAACTCAATCAAGAAAAGACGTGAAATCTTTACCAAAGATTTTTATAATAACAGCAGCTATCAAGATTAAACAATTACAAAATGGCGGAACATAGAACCCTGTTCTGGAATTTTATCGAAAGTGTTATTCACGGTTAACACTGACTCAGTTTTGGTATGCAATACCAAGTTGGTGTCAGCAGTCTGTTTATCTTAAAAGACATTAGTACATATGCATGTAGTTTTGACCATTTAGTTTTACAAAATGGTGGTACGTTACTTCTTCCAGAAGTTGAATATGGGGTGAGTAACAACCAGTTTAATGTCCTCCATAATCAGCACAACAGTAAATGGCTTTTGTGAAGTCCTCAGTTTAGCTGATTTGAAATTAGAATATAATAAGAACGTTGAAAACGGTGAGCAGACACTTCCTTATGGAGTTGTCCCACTTGCTGAGCATCTTGCTTATTGCTTAATGCTGTATTCCTAGTTGTGATATTTGTTTGCGTTTAAGTTACCTACTATATGTTCTTGTTTATTGCTGAACAATGAATGATGACTTTCAGAGAATTTTAAGCAGCTCTTAATGTACTTACTTGATGAAATTTGATTTTCATTAATTAAATTATTACTTTAATAAAATTGCGCAGAATGACATTTTTCTTTTGTATTAATCCAAAATACTTTTTGGGGGAACATGACAGCTGCTTATCTGGTTTTATATGCCGTTGCAATTTTGTGAAGTTAGAACTTTGCATAGAGTTGAAGTTGTAGTTTGAGATCTTATGCGGCAAAACTACCCAGAAAATTTGTTTTGTGACAACATAGAATCTGCAATTTCTGGTACGTAATTGCTTTATTTTTTCTATTTGCATATAAACTTATTATTTTATTCAACTGCAATAAGATTTTATTAAATTTTACATTTTATACATAATTTTTTAATACATAATAGCTAAACATTGAATTGAAAATATTGGAGCTTTGAATTGCATGTGTAAACTGACATTTGAGAGTAAATGAGAAATTAACAAATAGAACGCATCAGACTCTCACCCAATGAAATTCATTGTAAAAAAGTAGGCGGTAACAGGTTTTACCCACATTCTGTATTGCTGTGGTACTGTGCCTCATTTACTGTGGTACAATAAAATATATCACAATAACAGAAATTGTTTTCAAAAACATTTATCATAGAAAATTATAAAATTCACAGGAAATTAAATATATAAAATAAAATTCAAAAACAATATTTCTATAGAAAGTTTATAAAAATAATGGTTATTATTTTGAACAACTTGAGAATTTAAATTCATTTAAATATTTCATTTATCAGCAAAGTGATGTTCAATAAACGAAATGAAGCTAATGAAAACAGATTGAAGTGGTCCTGGAAAGGACCGTTGGTTTATGAACAAAATAGGCGTAACAAAATTAGGCGCGTTCACCCCGTATACGTCGAGCCAGTTGAATATCCTTTGGCATAATGGTGACACGTTTAGCGTGAATAGCGCACAAGTTTGTGTCTTCAAACAAGCCCACAAGATAAGCTTCAGAAGCTTCTTGTAAAGCCAAAACTGCCGACGATTGGAATCGCAAGTCAGTTTTGTAATCTTGAGCAACTTCACGAACCAAACGTTGGAAGGGCAACTTCCTGATCAACAGCTCTGTACTTTTCTGATAACGCCGGATTTCACGAAGAGCCACAGTCCCTGGACGATAGCGATGTGGTTTCTTCACTCCACCAGCGCTGGGAGCAGATTTTCGAGCCGCTTTAGTGGCCAACTGCTTACGGGGGGCTTTTCCGCCAGTACTTTTGCGAGCAGTTTGCTTAGTACGCGCCATTTTCACTCTAAAGCTTTTAACTGATAGCACAATAAATATTCGCTCCTTTATATGTATGTATACAACTGCGATGACCTTGAACCGTAATTGGTCAGCTGAATTTTCAAAAATGATTGGCTGGGGAAAAAGGCGGGAACGCAGGTTTGATCAAGTCTCTTTTTGCTCACACTGTTTTTAACGATCATTTCAAATGTTTTATAAACAATCTTATGAGTTTACAATATCACATCAATGTTTAAACATTTAGGTCAACTGGTAAAAAATATACTTTGTGTAGATGAAAAATAAATTTTAACAAACGAATAGTTTTTATTTATTAAATTTCATTGATTTCAGTAAAAATAAATTGGTCCTGAAAAGGACCGTTGGGTTTTTATTATTTATTTAAATATGCCGGCATCACAGTTTACACTGCACGAGTGTACTTGCTAACAGCTTTGGTACCTTCGCTGACCGCATGTTTGCTAAGTTCACCAGGCAAAAGTAAACGGACAGCCGCTTGAATTTCCCGTGAAGTGATCGTGTTGCGTTGATTATAATGGGCAAGACGACTCGACTCAGCGGCAAGGCGATCAAAAATATCATACACAAAACTGTTCATGATTGCCATTGCCCTGTTGCTGATACCAGTATAAGGATGAACTTGCTTCAAGACCTTGTAGATGTAAATGGCGAACGATTCTTTCCTGGAACGACGTCGACTGCGATCACCAGACTTGGCTGCTTTTTGTGCTTTGCCATCTTTTTTCGTGTTTTTAACTGCAGTTTTTGGTGTCATCTTATTCTTCACGTTTGAAACGTCAAAACTGAAATAAAATTTCGAAAGATAATTTTTATACTAGAACCAAGGAAAAATAGCCAATAGCGCTTCTCAGAATCCAGAATTAAATTTATGCCCTCAGCCAATAGAATTTATCAGAAAATGTTTCGATGTGAACCCTGACCTAATTCTGGATTTTCTTACTATTTAAACAAAATTTCAGGGAAAACGTTCGTTGTTGAACGTAGTTTGCTTAGTGTTCGTTGATTGAAGATGTCTGGTCGCGGAAAAGGTGGAAAAGTTAAAGGCAAAGCAAAGACTCGATCTAGTCGAGCTGGACTGCAGTTTCCGGTTGGTCGTGTTCATCGTCTCTTGAAAAAGGGAAATTACGGTGAACGTATTGGCGCCGGAGCTCCTGTCTACCTTGCTGCTGTGATGGAATACTTGACCGCCGAAGTACTGGAATTGGCGGGAAACGCTGCCCGCGATAACAAGAAGACACGAATTATTCCACGACATCTACAGTTGGCAATACGAAATGATGAAGAATTGAGCAAGTTTCTCTCCGGGGTAACTATTGCTCAAGGTGGTGTTCTTCCAAACATCAATGCAAACCTTTTGCCAAAGAAAGCTGAAGGTCTGTCAAAAGGAATGAAATCAACGCAGTAGATTAGAAATTTCTTTTCACGAACCCAACGGCCCTTTTCAGGGCCCAAAATTTTTAATATCATGCATTGTTATAATGCTGTTTTATTTAATTATTTTTTTGTTTATTTTAAAATTATTTTTCATTTTATTTTTATCACTTGACATTGTTTATTTCGTTGAAATAAGAATTGAATTTGTTTTGTAAACGTAGCAACATGCTGTGCTGCAGATGGCGATGAGATAATGTTAAAAGCTAAAAATAATGGGATAAAATTAGGAACAGTTGAGGAATAAAAAAAAGTTAAATCCACTGCATTGTCAAAAATTTTATTTACAAGAAATGATTATATGAATTAAATTAGCGTGGCAAAAATGACTTTGACTCTGAATTCTTGAAATTTGACCTTTCAATGCTTAATTTGTACAGAATTTGCCAGATAACTTTGTGACAGGCAAACAGAAGAGTCGCAGTTGTTGTACAACAGCTGGGCAAAATATGTACAATGCGCTCGTCCTTGCGTCTGACAAACAAGCAGTTGATTCAATACAGCCGTCAAATTGTGTATCAACTAACCAAATTAGAAACTTATATATATAAACCGAGAAAAATATGAAAAGGAAGCTTCTAAGCTGCGTCACCAAGCTGTTTACTGTCGTGATTTTCTAATTCAGTTTGTACAGTCATGTCTTGACATATTACAGCTGAAATAAATTGCTTGCATCATCGTCAGTTTTGTTAGCATTTGGCTGTCCTTGAAATTTCAATCTTTTGTTGAATTAAATCTATTTACTTGAACATCACTAGTAGTTGTCGAACACAGAATACACATTGAACAGCTTTACTTAATAAAATTATATTCTAAAAACAACCACACTGGGAACGCTAAATTTATTTATATAAACCGCGATGCCGCTATATGAAAAATTCGCCCATAACTTTACATCAACCTCACCCCTTTTATTTTTACATTTTATTATTTGATGCGATTGTTTATGATATTTTTCAACGTTGCTGAGCTAAGTTCAAAACATCAATTTAACTATAATGGTGCAGTTGAACTTGTCCTTGGAAATCTCTGTGTTATCATGATGTTTTATTTCATAGCGATTTGTATGGTAACTCCTTGCATAAGGCTAATTTCGACATTGAACAACAAGGAAGTAAAACGAGTGAAAATATTTTACTGTAGTTTAACTGCCGAAAGTACAATTTACTAATTGTCCATCTTTAATCACTTGCGGTTACATCAAAATTTAAAAAAATGCTAAAATTAACATATTACTATTGTTCGTTAATTTTCTATACTACTCATTACAAAATTTTATTTAACCAACAAAATTGAATAGTCGTTCATAATTTATTTTATAAATTGATAACTAATACAAAGACTGTAATCAGGAATTCAATGCTTATTTAGCTTCTTTCAATCTTTGTATCTTTTACTCCGACTGTTGTAATAATTAATTTTTCTGCTACAAGTGATTCTATTTGAAAAGCAACCGAGTATATTTCAGAAATGAACGGGAATAAAAAATAAAAACGCATGTTTGTACATGTTTTAAGTCTAGTCGTTCTTAATAAGGGTATTTTTAGCCATTTGTCTGTCTATTCAAATTATTAAAAATGATATGTTTAAATTGGGTACATTCAAAAGCGGAAGTTTGTTCGGGGACATTTATTCCCGCCAAAAATCGAATCGAGGTCACACATTTGCACGACAGGTGGCTCATTGTTGAAAGGGATTTCTCCAATCAAACAAGTTTAGATTTAAATTGACCAATCATATTCAATTTTCTCTGATTCCTGTTTTAGTTCACGCATTTTATTTGTATAAAAGCAGATCACTAAGAGTCGCTCGTCAGATTTTTGTTTTGCGGTCGACGAGTAAAGTCTAACAATGTCTGGACGTGGTAAAGGTGGTAAAGGACTTGGAAAAGGTGGTGCCAAACGTCATCGTAAGGTTTTGCGTGATAACATTCAGGGGATCACGAAACCGGCAATTCGTCGATTGGCCCGCCGTGGTGGAGTGAAACGGATAAGCGGTTTGATTTATGAAGAAACTCGAGCCGTTTTGAAATCCTTCCTTGAAAATGTTGTTCGCGATGCTGTTACCTATTGCGAACATGCGAAAAGGAAGACCGTCACCGCTATGGATGTTGTCTATGCGTTGAAAAGACAAGGCCGAACCATCTATGGTTTCGGTGGTTAACTTTTCATCGTTTATTTTTTAAT
>JYDO01000305.1:0-11984 GCA_001447755.1 Trichinella papuae | reverse complement strand
GGAACCGAAGTTGGTTTAAAAGAAACGACAATTTTCTGAACAAAAAAGGACGCAGTTGCATGTGTGAGAACAGCAAAAAGCATGACAAAGAGGAAGCAGATTTTGGGGGAAAACGACTCAGGACCAGTCAAAAAGAGCGCATAGTCGAATGGGGGAAAAGGGCACCGGACGTACAAAACACAGCCGTGTTGCTTGGCGTAAAAAGGATACAGGACAGAACAAAAGGGAGAGAAGTTGATGGGGGGAAATCGACAGCGGGCTGGACAGAAAGGGGCAGCATTGGTATAGAAGGAACACCAAAAAGTGGGAAAATGATGGAGTAGATTTTTTGTTGAAAATGACTACTGACCGCAGAAAACGCGTGCATAATTGTTGAGGAAGAAACGGCGCTGCGTCGGATGAAAGGGGTGGAGTTGGTTCATGGAAAACAGCAAAAAGCGGGAGAAAGATAAAGTTGAATTTTGTTGGGAGAAAACAACTCGTGACGGACAAAAGACGGCGGAGTTGAAGGGTAGAAAACAGCTCCGGGCCAGATCAAAGCTGTGCACAATTGTGGTGCGGAAACGGCACCAGGTCGTATAAAAAATGGCGGAGTTGATCAGGGTTAAACGCCACCGCGCCAGACAAGAAGTAACCGAAGTTGGTTTGGGAAAAACGACAATTCGCCAAACAAATTGGGGCGGAGTTGGTTGTGTTTGAACAGCACAAAGCATGCCAAAGGGGGAGCAGAGTTTTTGGGGTAAACGACTCGGGACGAGACAAAAAGCGGGCATAGTTGTAAGTGGGAAAAGGGCACCGGGCCATGCAAAAAACGGGAGAGTTGTTTGGCGGAAAAGCGGAACAAGGCGTAACAAAAGGGAGAAAAGTTCATGGTGGGAAATCGACAACCGCCTGGACAAAAAGAGGGAGTGTTGGTTGAGGGGAAACAGCAGAAAATGGGAGAATGAGGGAGCAGATTTCTTAGGGAAAATGTCTCCGGAGCGCCCAAAAAGCGTGAATAATTGTGCGGAAAAAAAGGGCGCTGTGTCGGATGAAAACGGGCGGAGTTGGTTGATGGAAAACAGCAAAAAGCAAGAGAAAGATAAAGTTGAATTTTTTGGGAGAAAACAACTCGTGATGGACAAAAGACGACGGAGTTGTATTGTAGAAAACAGCTGCGGGCCAGACCAAAACCGTGCACGAATTGTTGGGCGAAAACGGCACCAGGTCGTAGGAAAAATGGCGGAGTTGTTCAGGGTTAAACGTCACCGTGCCAGACAAGAGGTAACCGAAGTTGGTTTGGGAAAAACGACAATTCGCCAAACAAATTGGGGCGCAGTTGGTTGTGTGAGAACAGCACAAAGCATGACAAAGGGGGAGGAGATTTTTAGGGAGAACGACTCGGGAGGAGACAAAAATCGGGCATAGTTGCACAGGGGAAAAGGGCACCGGGCCGTACAAATAATGGGCGAGTTGTTTGGCAAAAAAAATGCAACAGAGCAGAACAAAACGGATAGAAGTTGATGGGGGAAAATCGACAACCAGACCGACAAAAAGGGACAGTGTTCGGTGTGGAGAAACAGCAGAAAGTGTGAGAATGACGGAGGAGATTCTTTGGGGAAAGTGACTGCTGATCGCACAAAAGGGTGCATAATTGTTGAGGAACAAACGGCCCTGAGCCGCATAAAAATTGGCGGACATGGTTGATGGAAAACAGCAAAAACCAGGAGAAAAATAAAGTTGAGTTTTTTCTGAGAAAACGTCTCTTGACGGACAAAAGACGGCGGAGTTGTAGGGTAGAAAACAGCTCCGGGCCAGACTAAAACCGTGCACAATTGTTGGGGGGAAACGGCACCAGGTCGTACGAAAAATGGCGGAGTTGTTCAGGGTTAAACGTCACCGTGGCAGACAAGAAGTAACCGTGGTTTCTTTGGGAAAAACGACAATTCGCCAAGCAAATTGGGGTGCAGTTGGTTGTGTGAGAACAGCACAAAGCATGACAAAGGGGGAGCCGATTTTTGGGGGAAAACGACTCGATAACCGGCAAAAAAAGCGCATAGTTGCACGGGGGAAAAGGGCACCGGGCCGTACAAATAACGGCCGAGTTGTTTGGCGGAAAAACGCAACAGAGCGGAAGAAATCGGAATGAAGTTGATGGGGGAAAATCCACAACCGTACCGACAAAAAGGGACAGTGTTGGGTGAGGAGAAACAGCAGAAAGTGTGAGAATGACGAAGGAGATTCTTTGGGGAAAGTGACTCCTGATCACACAAAACGGTGCATAATTGTTGAGGAACAAACGGCACTGAGCCGGATAAAAATTGGGGGACATGTTTGTTGGAAAACAGGAAAAACCAGGAGAAAAATAAAGTTGAGTTTTTTTTTGAGAAAACGACTCGTGGCGGCACAAAAGACGGCGGAGTGTAGGGTAGAAAACAGCTTTCCGCCAGACGAAAACCGTGCACAATTGTTGGGCGGAAACGGCACCAGGTTGTACGAAAAATAGCAATTTGTTGTGGAGAAAACGACACCGTGCCGGACAAGAAGTAACCGAAGTTGGTTTGGGAAAAACGACAATTCACCAAACAAATTGGGGCGTAGTTGGTTGTGTGAGAACAGCACAAAGCATGACAAAGGGGGAGCCGATTTTTAGGAAGAACAACTCCGGGCGAGACAAAAAGCGAGCATGGTTGTACGGGGAAAAGGGCACCGTGCCGTGGAAAAAACGGCAGAGTTGCTTAGCGGAAAAACGGAACAGAGCAGAACAAAAGGGAGAGATGTTGATCGGGGGAAATCGACAACCGGCCGGACATAAAGGGACAGCGTTGGTTGAGGAGAAACACCAAAAAGTGGGAGAATGAGGGAGTAGATTTCTTGGGGAAAATGTCTCCGGAGCGCACAGAAACCGTGAAATATTGTTGGGGGAAAAACGGCGCTCAGCCGCATAAAAAGGGACGGAGTTGGTTGGTGGAGGACAGTTGAAAACTGGAGAAAGAGGGAGAATATTTTTTTGGTTGGGAAATGACTCTGGACTGCACAAGAAGCGAGCATATTTGTTTGTTGTGGGGCGTCGGAAGAAGGCATCAGGCTGGAGAAAAGCGTGCACGGTTGTTTGGGGAACACGGCACCGTGCAGTACGAAAAAGGATGGTGTTGTTGGCGGATAAAAAGCACAGCTCAGGGCAAATCTGTGCGAAGTTTGTTGCAGGTAAATATCAACGGGCCACACAAATAAAAGTGTAGTTGGTTGGGGAAAAACACCACAAAGCTGGAGAAACATGGAGCAGATATTTTGGTGTGAAAACGACTCAGGACGGCTCAAAAAGCGTGCATGGTTGTTGGGTAATAAAGGGCACCGGGCTGTGCAAAAAGTTTGCCAAGTTGGTAGGCGGAAAACGACACCGGGACAAAGAAAAAGGGAGTAACGTCGTTGGAGAAAAAATGGCATCAGACAAAATGAATGCGATCTTCTTACTTTGAAAATGGCGCAGGCCAACCTTCAAAGACATATGCTGAATGAGAAAATGCGCTATTATTGCACAGTGTTTCATTATGTTTCACTTTAAAGTATATTTTTAAAGCAACTTTTGTTTAAATGTAATTGTTTTAAAGTAGTTTAAAATGCAAAAATTCTTCTATGTAAATGGTTGAATGCAACAATCGTTGTGTAGGAAATATTAGCCTGGTATCTGAATCTCACATGTTAAAACGTTTGTGAGAAATCGTCACTACTATGATGCAACCTTTGTTTCCATCAGCTTATCCTGAATGGTCCACAGCTCAGTTTTCTCCCATGCGATGCGTGTTCCAATCCACTTTCTCCCAGACCTCGTTGGTGCAGTCCTCTTGTCTCTTCCTTTCTCGCACCGCCTCGTTGAGCCGCTTTATTTCTCATTTCAAACGGTTGTATACTGTCCTTCTGACAACAGTGGTGCCTCAATCAGTATGTCATACACCAGGTTCATGGGCAGTTGCAGCTCTCTTCTGAAACAGAATGCAGCTGCATTTGGCAACAGTCGTCTGATGAACTTTGGAGTAATATTTGAGTAGATCCTGGTCGATGTGGACATCCCAATATTACGGGGGGACATAGCACAGGAAGGGGGTACAGAAAGGCATCAAAAAATGACTCGATAACGGAGAAAAAGCGTACATTATTGGTGCGGGTAAAACGACCGGGCCTGGACAAAATGTAAAGGACTTTGTTGTGTGAAAACACGGTGAATTTGTAGAAAGCTGGAGAGAAGTTTTTTTTCAGGAAAACTACTCAGCACCGGATATAAATCGTGCACAGTTCTTGGGAAAGTACTGCAGCAGGACGGATAAAAAGTGGAAGAGTTGGTTGTGGGAAAACAGCACAAACAAGGAGAAGGATGAAGCAGAGTTTTTTGAGGGAAAGGGACTCGTAACCGAATAACAGGCGTGCAAAGTTGTTGAAATGAAAACGGCACCCGGCTGCAGAAAAAAGGGCGGTGTTTGTTGTGGGAAAATAGCAGAAAGCGGCTGAAACAGGGAGAAGATGTTTTGGCGGAAAATTTCTCTGTCCCAGAGAAAAAACGGCGGAGCTGTTCCAAGGAAAACAGCTCTGGGCCAAACAAAAAGCGTGATCAGTTCTTGGTTGGAAAACGGCACCGCGCCTGCAAATAATGGGCGGAGTTGTTGCGGCAAAACAGCAGAAAACGGATGAAAGACAGAAATGAATCGATGCCAAAGAAAAAGCGTTCATCATTGGTTCCAGGAATATGACGCGGCACGGACAAAATGAAGTGGACTTCGTTGTGTGAAAACACGGTGAATTTGTACAAAGGTGGAGGAGATTTTTTTGAGAAAACGACTCAGCAGCGGATTTAAATCGTCCAGAGTTCTTGGGAAAGTACGGTAACAGACCGGATAAAAAGTGGCAGAGTTGGTTGTGGGAAAATAGCACAAACCAGGAGAAGGATGAAACAGGGTTTTTTGAGGGAAAACGACTCATAACCGAATAAAAAGCGTTCACATTTGTTGAGAGGAAAACAGCCCACAAAACGGTGTGCAGAAGGGTTACCAATCCCACAAATATGATCTCGGTGACACACTCGTTCATGACCTCCAATTCATCCCTGCTTGCTGTTTTCAGCTGAATCACGTGTTTCAGGACGTCCCACAGGGTCTTCGAGTCCCGCATGATTTTTTCATATGCCAGGGTTACCGCAGACTCAGTGTCCACAAGTTTGTTGCACCGCACACCACCCACAGAGCTCTCCACAGTCAGGGTTTTAATCTCAGAGATATGACTACGACGGGGAAGGTTCGGTCAGTACTGCTTACCTTAGCCGTGCGCTCATCACGGGTAGAAGAATGACAGTCTCGGCTGATGTGGTCTGTTCATCCGCATGTTCACACAAGTTCTACTGTTTTTCTTCTCTCGCTGACGTCGCTGCTGCAGAGGCCCTCTCTTCACTGCCGCAGGGATGTCACTCGTCAGCAGCTCCTTCAGCCGCAGCACCAGTTCCCCAAGGTCTTCTGCCACTTCTCTGTGCGTGGTTACCGCGGTAACTGTTGTTCCCGTGACCTGCCTGACTGTTCGTTCGACTTCAGGATCAGCATCCTTTTTGACTGAAGCTCTTTTTAGCATGGTGACCGCTTTCGCCAAGGGCTTTTCTTGTGCAGCGACTTCGATTGCTCCGTAAAGCAATCTGTCCCGCTTCGCAAGACGGTGGCTTTGATGGCGGCCGCAGAGAGTCCTGCTTTGAATTGGTGATGCAGGATCTTGTCGGCTGCTCCATCCATCCCAAGAAACGCCTTCAGGAACAGCCAGAGCAGATGTCCAGCATACCCTCAGACGATCTCATCCTTTCGTTGCTTCTGCCGGAAAAATTCTGCACCCTAAACGCTTCGAATATAGTTGCCTTCAGGCCATCATAGTCGTCCGTGTCCTAGACTTGCATGGCCCTCCTAACGGCCCGCACCTCCGCGTCTGCGTGAGACTTTTCCGTCTCCGTACGTGTCAGGGACGCCCGTCGCTCAGGCGCTCTACGGACGGGTCTGAAGTACAACTCCATATGCTCAAATCACATCTCCACATTGGACATCTCAGGAAGTACATGAGGCAGCCTAACCCATTCTGGACCATCGATCCTGCAGCGCTCACCATTTGTAACGCCGTCGGGCGCTCAGCTAATCCGCACCATTGTTATATGGAATGCTTCTTATTTAAAGCGTACAACAGATAACAATGCAGGTACAATTCCTCGGTCGCCGTCACACATTGTAACCTGTCCTCTTTGTCCGCGCGGCCTACTTCAGCTTATAGCATCAGACGTAGTGGCCCTGGCGGTTCCTGGGCGATCTGGCCAGGACACTCCAGGAGATGAGCCTGTTCCACCATAAACTGTAGGTATTGCGATAAGTGCGCAGCCATCGTCTGATCTGAATTGGTCTTCTCATCCCATTTGATCGTGACTGGTAGCAGAAGGTGGTCACGGCTGATGGCAAAGGTGATCTCAGTTGAGGACAGCTCACGTTCTCGAAGCGCAACTCTTCTACGATCCTTGCCCAGGACCGCCAACGCATCGACTGTTCGTCTCAAGTAGTCGTACTGCGCGTGTAAGCTCAGGTCCTTTGGTGGCGCATGCATGAACTTAATCTGACGCCAAATTACTTTGGCCAGTAAATTAAATTCTTCATGCAATCGATTCAAGCAGTCTTGAAGGTAAATCAATTTGAGAACTGTGACGAAAACAGGAACGATACTATAGAGAAGTGCCGGCTTTATATAGGGGTTACCTGACCCAAATTCAATTTTAATCTCTCGACCTGAATTCTGGTTCATTTCAGAGCAGTCTCTGAATCCTTTAAGGTACTTTGACCGCTCTTGTCTGCGTTCCTTCGTTCTTCCTCTTCCAGGCCAAATTCCAATTCTGCCTGGAAAGTATTCGTCTCACGGTAAAGTCTTTCACTCATCTAGATCTGCTCTTCGATTTCCAAGAATTCCGCTGATCCTGTACACACCTAATCCAGCTTTTCCAAGAGCCAGTTCAGGCGCTCCTTGCATATGACCAGCTTCTTCGAATTTTCCTTTGCTCTGGTCGATATCGCTATTGCACTTTCCATAGATCGCCAACTATCGACAGATCCGGCTCTGAGTACCAATAGTTGGTGAAAATAATCGCGCAACCTGATCCTCAACTATAGTGGAATGTATTTCTCTTTCCGTCTCTATCCTCACGCAATTGTCACGTGTGCACAATCGAGCGAAAATCAAAAGAACTCAATCGATTATACGCACTGGTTACTCAACGCAAGACAAACAGAAGCGCCAATACCTCAATTTGAGATCACAACAACTGACTAACCATAAGGCACAAACTACTTAACCTGTCCGTCATCAGCAAATACTATTTTCTCACCGCGTTAGCAATCTCTCCAAATACTGTATTGGAGATAATCAAGGTACTGGAGTACTGTAACTCTAGTTTACAACAACTTTATTTTAGTACAGTAAAATATAAAACACTCTTTTTGAAAGCACTGATCATTAAAAACTATAAATTCACTGAAAATACTATATAAAAAACAATATTTCTATGAATAATAAATGTTAAGGACTACAGTTTTCTTCTGCCATGGTGCAGACATGGTAGATACACCGGGCTGCATTTTTCAATTGTTTTTCTGTCTGACCGTGACCAAAGACAACATTCTCTGAAATGTTGTCTTTCTATCTGCAGGTGACCTTTTCTTTTTCCTGTTTTCTTCTTTCTATCTTCCTGAAGGTCTCAGGTTGCTCATCTCCTTACTTCAGCTATGCTAAATTTTTAACGATAGAGGCAGAACTCTGATCATCCTCACCGTCTATTTTTAGATCAGATTTATCAGAATCAGGCAACACAATGAGCTCCTGGATTACTCTTCAACTTATAGTAAGATAAAGGTTAAAGTCGAATTCCATAACGATGGTTGATCAAATGTGAAAATATATTTTTTCTCAACTTTTATATTTTTCTCTAACTCATGGTTCCATTATAGATGCGACATGTGTTTTACTAAGAGAAGAATTACGTCAACTTATAAGTTACACCTGCCTAAACTTACCTAGGATAAAAAGTAAGCAAATCACAAGCGGTCTCCTTAAATTGATTAAATTTTATCCTTCTCTGAACCTTGTGTTGCGTATGGAAACAACAGCCACGAAAAGGTTAAATTAATCTTTCAATGACCTTGTTCAAGATTTAAAGAACTTTTTCAAAAATGTGCTTTTTATCACATTATTTGCTTTGCGCCATTTAATTTTGCATTTATGAAAACACCACCTTCCCTTTTTATGTAAATCAGAAACCATATATTTTGGATCAAAATGAGATATGTGAAATTACGATGTGTTGAAAGTTGGGCAGCCTACGGCTCTACCCTGCGACGAATCAACAGTGAGCGTTGCTAGTTTAGTCAGCGTTGTTTGCTCAGAAGTCTGGGTTAAGCTTGTGTAAAATTTTGCTCCGGGCTAAAGCATCGCTTTACAACATGAAATGCGTTTCTGTGCATTTGTTCAGTCTTAGACATTTCTTGTTTCTTGCTGTGTGATTTTCCCCCTTGACTGTTTATTGTTTGTTTTTGTTCCTGTGTTTTTCTGCTTGCTGTAATAATAAAATATTCTTTGATAGCAATCCCACTTGCTGCTGATCCACCTCAGAGATTACAGCACAATGTAAAAGAATAATTATTCATCAATTATGCAGCCCCTGAATGGATTGCAAAAACTATTTCAATTTCAATATCAATCCCAGCTTAATATTTCACTATCTGTAGTTCTGAACTTTGAAACACTTGAGAAACATAAAATAATGATAAGAATAAGAAAAAAACTAGAATCTTTGTGAAAAATGTTGAAATTTATATAATTTCTCTTTTTTCTAAAATAAGGATATTTTCAAAAATTTGTAGCCGTTGTTATCATAAGAAAAAGGCTTAAAAGAAACATTTATCTGAGTATTTCATCATAAATAAAGAAAATGAATAATCAAACTCTTGTTGCAATTGAGAATCAAAACACAATGACGGGACCATTTGCAGAATATCAGCAACAGAAACTATGCAAAAGAAAAAGAACAAATGAAATGTTATTTCGTGGGAATCTGATGTAACCCGTTAATTTATATCTCTACCTTCTTCCTGACTCCACCAAGAATGCTTCTCAATTTATGTATTCTATGTTTGATGATTTTCTGTGTTCGTTGAAAAATATTCCTTTCTCATTTGCATATAATCTGGTTTTACAAGTTTATCAATATTATTTTCACATATCGTGAATTTGTCATGAGATGTATTGAATCAGTTCTTTCTTTTTCATATATTCAGTAAAGCAACTAGTGTATGAGTATAGCAACTTTTCAGAATAATTTGTTGTCATAAAAAAATTTATAAAATTGTTATAAATTGTTATAAAAAATTTTCTTTCAACAAACACCACATCTGTTGAGGTTTATTATTTTCTTTTTCATGTCTGGTCTCTCAGATGAAACTTTTGGAGACTTGCTATAAAATTAAATTTACAACTGACACGTTTTCATTTTTTGGGCTTGCTTTCATTCTGATTCTACTCATCTGATATCTCATGGTTGATGATTTGCATAAGATTTTAAATCCTCAAAATAACTATACACAGATAGAGTTTTCCAACTGAATCATACAAATTTTAAAGAAAAACAGTGGGTTTGCCAACGGGTAAATAATATCTTATTAAATACGCAATATCTATTCATTCAATTCAACTTTTTCATTTAGTTAAGAAGAAGATGCAGGTGTTAAATACGCACAAACATAGATGTAAATACTGTGTTGAGATCTCCTCCTCATGTGGGTGATTGTATCCAAGACAATTCCATCTTGCATAAAATGGGAAAAAATCTTTAACGCCATGCGGAAAAAGAAATGAAGCCCGTTCCGCAGATATACAGAGGAGGCCAGCAGTGCATCTGCTGATTTCGAAACTGCTGGGCAGTTTCCAACATACAAAAATGTTAAAACTGAAATGCATAGATGGGCAGAAACATTTCCACCATTTTCAGCATGTTGAAAGACATGAAAGACAGCCTACGGGTCCACTTAGAGTAACCATAATGAAAATTATTGATTTTATATCATTGTTGGCATTGATCGAATAGCGAGCAATGACTGCTATTGAATGTAGGTCAAATTTGCACATTCCCCTCTTATTTTCCTCGAGTGAAAAATGAGATTGTTCAATATCCTTCATAGCTAACGTCACTTGCTGATGATTGCAGAGTGAACTGATCTTTCACTCTCTTTCATTATCTGTGCATATATTGTTACTACGTGTTATAATAAACAGTTGCAAGTATTCGCGCTTACTTGAGACTAATCTTCTTCAGATATTTCAACAAGGCAACTGGCGGCTAAAAATTTCTCTGCACTAACGTGTGACAAAGTCTGGACACCAGTTTTTGTTGTTTAAAAAAGTGTACAGAAAACAATTTGACAGTTTTATCTGAACATTTAATCTGCTATTTCAATTTATGAAACTTTTAAAATGGTTCCTGAATGACACCGGCAGATGTTCACCACTCACGTTGTAACGGATTTGCCGTCACAGTAGGCGGGTCAGCCTCTGCCTTATTGTTCTCGTCCGGGCCGTCACCGTCTGAGTGGACGTTACGGCCACCTACTCTTTTTGAGGTAGACATTTGGTTTGACTGAGTCACAAAACAAACACCAAACAATCGTTTCAACTGTTTATTACACCGCGCAATTAATAACCACCACAACAAATCACAGCTAGACCGATCTCAAACCAAAACCGCACACCAATGACAAGCCAGGTTTCTCCGCCATCGTTCGTCATGTACAAATCTACTACGGTAGCCGAGTGCAACAACGACGTGGTTCATGATCAGTTCAGACTTTCCTCCTCTGCTTCCTCTGACTCTGGAATAGAGCAGGCGTCATCAGCTAGCCGGACTGTTACAACGTATTTAAAGCTGGAAAATAAGTGTCTCTTGTATATTGCTCAGCGTTTCTCAAGAATTTTATCCTCACAGAACCCTAACTGTAATTTTTTGTCTCATGCAACGCCCATATAATTTTTCAAAGTGCTTTTTTCTTTTCCCCTTTTCCTTTTTTTATGTCAAACTCTTCAAGGTGGGTTACCATTTTCATGTCAGTAGGTGTGTTCACAAGGTTATTACGCATGATGAACTAGTTATTCACACGATGATCATCTCTGTTATGCTCTTGCAACGGTCCGTTTATAGCTCTCAACGCTGTGAATTCGAACCAATCTTATCGCCACTGTTGTGTTTTGTGGTTACAAACTCCGCGATACGTAATGTCTATTAATAAATAATATGTTACAATTCATAAGTACAGTAACAATGATGTGCATGTAAAATTGTGGTGCTACAGTAAGGGATGGGCATACATCATCAGAGAAGGCGAAGGACTTGGATAGCGCACCAGGTACCTTCACGAAACGGAAACAAAAAACGAGATCAAAATGCTGATGGCAACAGCATTTTTAGCGCTTCCTGGGATATTTCCTGTTGGGGATCTGCTTGGCAGAAATGATACGCGTTCAGGAGCAGCCTTGCATGATTATTTCTGATGAGAACGGATGACCCATAACAAGCTGTCGCTCGGGAAGGTATATTATGTACAGATACGGAAGAACAATTATTTAGAAGGCTGGGACTCAAGATTGAACGGTTCCGTTTTCTACCCAAAAACTACCCTGTGATTTTGTCCAGCCTGGTGCCATTTTCCCCTCAACAGCTTTGCTGGCTCTATGTCCAGAGCGGGGCCATTTTCCCCCCAAAAACTCTATAGGCTTTTCTTTCGCCCCGGTACCGTTTTCACCCCACCAACTCCCCTTCCATTTTGTCCGGCATCGGGCGGTTTACCACCCAAACAACTTTGTATGCTTTTTTCCTATCCGGTGCCGTTTACTCACCAACATCTCCGCGATCTTTATGTGCCACCATGTGCTGTTCTCCCTCCAAAGATTGCGATGGCCAC
>JYDO01000304.1:0-12060 GCA_001447755.1 Trichinella papuae | reverse complement strand
TTTGCCTTAAGTCGAATAACCTAATTTTCAGTGTGTATAGCGTATAAATTTCACTAAATGTACGCTTTCAGCAACGTACGTTCCATTTACATTTTATATAACATTGTGAAAAATATCACTAATATGCAAATTTGTTTCACTTGATTTACATAAAATTTTCTTAAGCTGACGTTTTACTGTTTATATGTGAAGTAATATTTATTACCACTGAATTGTCCTTCAGGCTCACTTCAGACACATTCTCTGGAATGTCAGATGCAATGCAGGACACTGCTTTGAATAACGATACTTTTTTTCTTTCAATTTGTAACACAGAAGCAATGAACAGTGTTCACTGAAAAGGCGAGAATCCAGAGTACGCATCTAAAATCATTGGGTTTCAAATTATTTCTTAAAAGAATATATAGGAATTTGTGAATTTGTTAATGAATAGCACGGCTAATATTTAGTAGTATTCGATTATGCTGTTTAAGTTTTTAAATTTATTAGTTTCTTTTTAATTATATTCTTCAACTGGACAATGCAAAAAATCAGTACATGTATTAATGACAATTATTACCTTTTCAATGATTTTTCATTTGTCACTTTTAAATAATATCGTTGATAATAAATTTTTCTCGAAAAATCTAAAATTAATCATTAATAATTTCTTTTTCATAGTTTTTCAAAATTCTCACTTCACTCACCATACAAGAAATTTCATTGATTATACATATTGTATATAATTATATAGGTACTGCCTCTGCTATATTCTTTTCTTCTGCACAGCATGATTTCAAATTTCATATTTTTGCTAGCCAGTGAAGAAAATTATAGTTTTCAAATACATTCGATTAAAATGAAAAAAAGTACAAAAAATACTGGAATATGATTTAAAATTTGCTTTTCATCCGCACGCAGTTACACAGTGATGAGAAACATTTTTGAAAATTACAAATATGTACACGCAGTGTGCGGTTATTTTTGCCAGCAGTTTCTTTGCTGAATAAACCACACTTTAACAAGCAATTCTTAAAATGCCAAAATAAAAAAAATGCTAATGTGAAATGTTTCGACTTTGAATTACATTGTCTCAGCTGGTATAAAAAAAAGAATACAGAAATTTTTCTTGAAATGTGAAATATGTTGACAACAAAAGCCAAGTAACAATTGCACTGCGTTAATCTCTGCTTTACAAGTACTTTTCAAAAACTTGCACAAATATCATAAATGAGAAATTCATAAATACAGAAATTTAACAATTTGCTATATTCTATTATTATTATTATTATTATTATTTGAACATGTTTCTTACTTGTATCAATGGCTTAATGTGATTGTAATTGTCAGACGTTTTTTTTCTGCTGTTCTGCCGCAGCACATTTTGTTACAAATACCACTGTGTTGTAGCGCTGTTCGCCTTAAATACAGAAAATAGCTGACAACTGCATGCATAATTTTGTATGAAAAAAACTGATCCTTGAAAATTGTTTGAAAATTTGCTTTACTATCGATATTTTATATTCGCATGTAACCCATTTCCATGTTCACTAAGTATAGGTAGGAGATGTCGGCGGAAAAGGTTGATTGCGCAGCAGAAATTAAATATACTTTTACGATGTTCAGCAGGAACTAAATTTGATAAAGAAATCAAAAAAAAGTGTTGAATAGTAAAAAAAAAAAAGAAGAAGAAACTAAACATAAGAAGGAGAAGAGGAAAGAAACATTTTAAAGTGGACAAATTTGTTGTGTAACACAGACACTCCATACACTCCATACACACACACACACACAGAGTCTGGATAAGCTTAGTAGGAGAGGGTGAAATGATCCGATCGTTCTACAGTGATGCAGATCAAATTCAACGCGTAAACACATCGGTTAGGCGTGGTGGGGATATGCAGTTGAAGTGGTTCGTCCATTGTCAGTGTCCAGTAAGATTGGTGCATGTCCCTTGCTTCGCTGTGCACCAGCGGAATCAAAGTGTCGTATACTCGCCGATAACGACCGTTGACAGTGCCGCCAACAGTGCGGCATTGTTCCTGAATATTGGACATCGGTGTCTTGTCAGGTACAGCCTTCAACCAGCCTTTGGCGTGATACAAGGCCGCGGTCATCGACGCCACCCGATCTTGATTCGCTCGCATGTGCTTCAACAGCGCCTGTTTCACCTCCTTTTCAGAGTTGACGTCGCGTTGGTCAACCGGAACCGACCAGCTCAGTTCGCAGCATACAGTGACCATATCGTTGATCGAAATCCACCGGCTCAACTCGTGACGAATGTCGTCGACCATTTCGACCACTTTGGCCGCCGTCGATTCGAAAATACACGTGATGTAATTGGTCTCAGAAATGCCAGGCGCCTTTGGCGAGCTGTACAACAAAGGCAACTGGGAAGGCACCGTCAACACGGCGATGCGTTGCAATTTTCCGGCTGTCACTTGCAGCCGTTGTTCAGCAACGTACGACTGAGCTGCTTCCGGCGACGCCAACACCACTGACGACGATCTCTCCTCCTCCTCCTCCTCCACCTGCTTGCGACTCTTCTTCCACTTTTGCCTCCTTTTCAAACTTTTCGGCTTGCAACGCGCCCGCATGTCCACATCGTTCACCAACAACGACCACAAATCTGCCGGTTCCACACCCTCCGGCAGACCATACTGGGTGGCGAAAAAATAAATGCAATTGAAGATGAATTTGAAACAGATCAAAAGCCAAAGTAGCACTGTCGCGCATGCTTCTTCTTTGTCCATGCCCAGCTTGAAGGTCGACGACGCTTTGTTCTTGTTCCACAAGGGGCTGTCGAATTGGCGCCGCTGTTTCGACTCCTGTTCCACGTGGCAATAACACTGACAACAGCATCTGCACAGTGTTGATGTCGCCTTGGATCGACGCTTTCTCGACAAGCAGCCGCTGGATCCGCTGCTTCCACTGCTGTACCGTATTCGAATTGTCTTCCAACGATGACGTGGCATTTTTAATTTATTTCCCCTTCTGCTACTTGTTGAAATGAATAAATCTCCCTTTCTCTCACTCACTCACTGCTTCTTCTTTTTTTTACAATTAGCTGAATAATAAAATTAATGTTGTTGTTGTTGCTGCTGTTGTTCAATTTTCCAATCTGCCACCATAAATCCGACTACACCATCGTCGAGATGTTCTTGCTGCCCGATGGATGGAGCGTGTTGGGAGCTTCAAAATAGAAAAAAAAAGCTTGAATTACTTTACCGGAAACAAATTTAAAATCAAAAAGAATTTCCAACAACAAAAAAAACCAAAACCACGATAATATACTACTTAATCAACGAGTAAAATGCAAATAATAAATGTAAATCTAGCTCGGACGAACGTGAACAACGAACGCGTGTTTGAGAGAGAGATCAATATTGGTGAGCTTTGGGCGTTCGTTCAACGCAAACAATGCGCGCAATTTGACGTAATCAACTTTTGCATACATTTCAAAAATACATACCTCAAAAGCTAGACCGAACAAATGCTCAACTAAAACAAACATATCCAATTGAAACTACCACCACTACTATTCTTGTAATACTTCAGTAATAATAATAATAATAGAAAACTAGTTGATTTAAATATATTAATAACAATTATGAAAAATGTTTCTTTGCGAGAAAAAAGAAAGCGATACGCCACCAATGTATAATTGTGAAAATGCAATGGAATAATAAATGGTGAAAAGCGTGTAAAATTTGAAACAGTTGAGAATGATCGATTGATTACAGCAAGCGACGACGGCTTCTTTTGCATTAAACTTCTTGTTTTTCAGGTAAGAGAATCTGAATGCAGGTCGTGTTTTGTCGAAAATTTCGCCTTGAGGAATTGCAACCGACCGTCAAGCAACAAAGCAAAAACTTACAATAAATTCTTCTTCTCCTCATGCACGTATGCATATATATATACATTAGCGGCACAAAATTGCGTCATTTGAAAATGCAAAATTACTGTACAATACATAATGTATGCAGAAAGTATAATAAAAAGTAAAAAAGAAAAAATAATGACCAACGTTGAAATTGAAGCGAGCGAGCCAATTTCTTTCTGGCTAATGGAATGTGAGCAGTATTTTCGTTGTCATTTCAATCAATATACTTCGACCCCAAAACGTGACGACATATCACTCGGCCAATATATAAAATTCACCTCGAATTAATGATATTCAAGGTAGATTTTTATTTTTCTACTGTAAATAATGTCAATGAACAACAGAACATGACCGTGTTGGAAAATGTGACAAGAAATTACACAAAGTTCAAACAGTTTGTACAAAAAATATTTGAAGCAGAAACAAAAAAAAAATTCCTTAAAAGATAAGCACGACAGAATGATGATGATTATGACAAAAGTTTGCATAAGAAGCATCATCATTATCATGATCGTATATCAAGAAAGAAAAGCTGAATTGAATCAATCAATCAATCGATCGATCAGTCAATGTTTCAGGGTAAGAATTAAATAAAAAAAAAAAAGAAAACCCAATGTTCATTGATCAGTGTCACAGAAATTGCTAACCAAATGAAAAATAAATTAAGCAATTTAAATGAGAAAAATGCATGAAAACAAATAAATCTACGCCGCATCAGACAATGCCATTGACGCAGTTGGGTGGCAAATAAAAAAAATTTTTTCAAAACGTGCATCCAAGTTGAACTTTACAGAAAAAAAAACTGTACACTGCTGTATAGCAATTTTGTCAAGCTGTGCAGTGTAAAATTGAAATTTGAAAAATGTGCTTTTTTTTTCAAAATCAAAAAATAATCAGCCAACTGAATTCGACCATTGTAAACGATAATGATGCATGAATTTGTAAAAAACAAAAATTTCCATAAAACTTGTCGAAAGATTAAAAAAATATATACCCTTTCGATGAATATGAAATTGAAATTCATTTTTTGACAAAAATTAATAATTGAACAAACTGGAACAAATGAATGTCAAAAATCTTGTTTCAAACAAAGTTCAACAAATAGCGTATTATTAATAATTATCAAATTGATAATGTGATTAATTTTGTAATCACGTTAAAATTGCCGCTCAACGAAGAGTGAATAAGAAGAAAAAGATTGAAACATTAAAAATTTTAAAAGAGAAAAAGCAAACGTGGAAAACTTTTACCAAAAATGTAACTATTTAAAAAATAGGTTGAACATTTTCGACAATATTCAACGATATTATACAAACAGGTCCATACAAAAATGTCCTGCATGAAAAATTGAATATTATACAAATGTATGCGATTGATTGTGAAAGCAGATAAAATTTGTCCACTTTAACAGAAAAAAAAAGCAAAACAACAATAATATAATAATACAAATAAACTATTTCCCACCACATTCATTCATTGAAAAATATTCCAATATTCACGTGCAAATAATGATGCTGCTATTCAAGATTATGCATGAGAACAACGTTCAAATGAAAAAGCATGAATCGTAAAGAGAAATCAACAACAAAAAGATTGCAACCACTTTGTAAATGATAAAGAAGAACAAAAATGCACACAACGATGTCGCAATCGAATAAGCAAGCAAGCAAAAGCAAGCAGCCAAGCTGGCAAGAAAACAAGCAAAATAAAGCCATCTGGATGGAATGGGAAGCTTTACATGATCGATTTTCTAAAACGCACAGCTTGCACAGCTGCTTTTGCATGGTTGTCGTCAACGATGGCAATCACCGTTCAAAAAGATGCGCCCATTGAGCATAAATAAAAATAAAAAGCATAACATTTTCAAAACCACCAATCAACCGATCAACCAATCAAATAATGAAAACAGCTTGTGTGGCTAGTTTTCTTTATAGTGAAAAAGTTGCAGTGCTTTTATCAATGGCAATTTCCCTTTGGAAAAGAAGCATCTACTCTTTGGATGTCAGCTTTGAGAATGATCATCCAACCAATTGCACGTTGCAGTCTATGACCATCTGTGTAAAATGAGCACTAAAACTGGACATGCTGCTGTGTTCACCTGTTCGCGTTCACGTGCATACTTTGAGGGTAATAATTTGCATGAATAACAGAAAGAATAATGCTTCATTTCGAACAATCAGCACGTTGTAATAAATAAATGGAAAGCGAAGTAAAAATAAGGCAATAAAAAAAAGTGCAGCAAATGAAAATAATGAATGGGAACACCGCAGCTAATTAATTTCAAACATTTTGCAATTTCAATAGCATCATCGACATATCAAACATACCTTGTGAAAAGCAGAGAAAATAAAATATTATCATCATTTTCTACAATCATACAAACAAACAAGATCAAAGTGCTGCTGCATTCACTGATACTTTTGACAAAAAGAGAGTAAAATGCTTTTTAGCAAAGTAAAGCAAAAAAAAAATTAATAAATATGAATTGTTGCAATGTAAAGCAAATTGATGATAATTAAAACTGGAAAATATAATAAATCACATATACCTGAATATCAAAATCGATTAACAGGAAAGAATTTGAAATGATTTGCAAAGAAAAGCAAAGAGCAGTATTGCAACGTGAGAACAGAGAAAGAGAGAGGGAGAGGGGGAGAATGCTTTACACAAAGAGTAAATTTCCCATGAATGCAACTCTTATTTATTTCAAAACAACTCTGATCGATTATTGGTTGGTAAAATTTTTCCACGCATAAAGCAAGAAGAAGACAACGATAAAAAAAAGTGACAGAGCAATGCATGCATAACCAACCAATCCCCTTCAGTCTCCCTCTCCCTCTCGTTGCATATGCTAATCAACTAACCATTTATTTGAAATTTAAATTTAAAACAATGATTAATTTTTAAAAAAATGCAAAGCATTTTATCAGAATATTTACCAGACCGATTTGTATATGCATTTTCTCTCCTTCAACTATATATATTTTTTTTTTCATTTCACCGTGTTCTTATTTTAAGATGGATAAAAATTTCTTGTCTTTTCTTTTTTTTTTAAATAAATTAAACCAAAATTCCAATTAACAATCTATTTTGTTTTGTTTGAAAATCACATTTTCAATTAAAAGTGATGGTGTGCTAATCAAATTTCCGCAGCATGAAAGCGAGCTGCAATTTAAATACAATTTGCTATATACAATGAAAGAGTTGTCGGGCTTGAGTGAGAAGAAAAAGAAGTTTACAATTTCACCCACGCTCGCCTATGCACAACTTCTACACGTCAGTGTAGAAATTTGAAATTGAAAATTTAAATAAAAATAGAAAAACATTTTAAATGATTAATGCTCGACATTGCGAAAAGCTTATTCTTCAACTTTGAAGAAAAGTAACAATAAACCTCCGCGTAATGGATGAAAATTGAAGGCAAACAAACAGCTTGATATTTTCAAAATGGAACAAGGTTTTTCAATGTGAACAAAATTCGGTCAAAAGAATTGCCATGCAAATCAAAGAACAAAATTTGCTTACTTGGAATTATAATAGCAGTCGGCAACTTGCAAAAGAACCAGAACTTGGATGATGAATATAATTTATCTATATTTGTAGTATTGAAACAAAAGTGTCGTTGAAACCGAAAGCGAAACTTCCCAATTTCGACAATGTCGTCAAGAGAAAGATGCTCTTATGCTTGAACTTCAAATAATCAAAATGGCCAACATTTAATGGGCTTAATGATGCAGTGAAGTTTATGTAAAGAATCAAATCAATCTTTCATGTACCAAGCAATGAATAACAAAAGAAAAAAACATCAAAAAGAAAAACATTCAAATATTTATATACAGACCTACCTGCATAAATATTTATTCATATATCGAATAACATCTTTCAAAGTTTTGTTTTAAAAAAAAAGGTATTAAAAAAAAACAATTTTTTTTCTTTATCTATCATTATTACAGTATGATGCTTGTGATGAATTAATTTGAAACATTACTTTGAAATTTTCAGAAAAGACGTCAAGTAAAGCAAACATGAACTATTCGCTATTTCACTGGGAACTTTCAACGCTTGTTTCTTCTTCATTGTTATTCTTATTCATCGCCGTCTTCTCTATGTGTTTTTTGAACAAGTCATCCCAACGCTGCGCTTGATCTTTCGAACAAACATGCTTCGCTTTATCAAGGACAGCTTTCAAATCTGTAAATCAAAAAATTTTTTAAGTAAATCAAAAAATACCATCCTACACATATATTTTACACGTCACGTATTTTTTTACTTCCAAACAATGTTCTCGTGTTCTTCAAAATTTTAATACTTTATAAAACAAAATATATTCCAATATCTATTTACTTATTTAGTAACATAACACAACTGAAAAGTTCTAATCTGTTTCGTCTTCGTGTGGACATGATCATTCAGCTATGTATTGGATGAAAACAAAATATTTAATATACAGTTTACATTACATACAGTAACCGTACATGAAAGGACAATAAATAGTTTTAAAAAAATTTAATTACAAAGTAATGTAAAAGTAAACTTCTTACAAATAAAATCTGCACGACTGAGAAAAAGAACCACAATGTCAAAGCGTTTTGCTTTTCCAATCAATTCCAACCGTTCCATACATGAAATTGAACACTGCGGTTCAGAATTCACTTTTATCATGAAAGCTTTCAACAAGTTTGCAACAAATTCACCGTCTAGAAATTCGCCAAGCAAATTTGAAAAACAATCACACGGTATGTTCTAAATAAAAAGTAAAATTAATTTCATTTTTAAAAATTATCCAATTACTTCTGACCAAAATATAATCAGCTAATGCCAAAGGTTGGTCTTTGATCGATATCCAGTCGGCGCGTAATTCAGCATAGCATTTGGGAATTCGAGTGATCTTGATGCTAGCATTCAGTTCACTTGAAAAAAAAGGAAAAAAACAAATTTCTTTTCCAATAAAAAAAATTCACACAAATTAATTTAAAAAAAAACATTTAGCTTACTAATCACTGATTTTTTGTTCCGATTGTTTTGTTACATTCGATTCATCAGAAAGTGCAGGTTGTTGAGAATTAAATTGTGATTTTTTCACAGCGTCGCGAACTATTATCACTTTCAATGGCTTCTGGTATTCTTTTTCATCTGGATGTTCAACAGGATATACTAATAAAGGATCATTTTCCGCTGGCTTGACTTTCGAAATCTGAACAATCAAATATATATTGTAAAAGGCATTTATAATTAGAATTATAAAATTAAAACAGTTACAATTTCTTCGAGCTCTTTTTTTGCTATGTCATTATTTGGATCTAACGTAAGTACATGTTGAAAATCTTCAACAGCATCGTCAAAATTATTTAAACCTTTCGAAGCCATCCCACGTCTGAACAGCGCTTTCACATATGTAGGGTCAAATGTCAGTGCTTTGCTACAGTCAGCGTAAGCTTCAGCATAACTGTGTAATGAAAAATGAACATTTTACACATTTCATTAATAAAACAAAATTAACAAAGGCTATAGATAATGGTTATGTTGGACATTGAAATCAAAAGTGGGCATACTTTTTCAACTTCAAGTATGCCATAGCACGATTGCAATAAACGACCGGTCGAAATGGATCAGCCGATATAGATCTACTATAACACATGATTGCTTTTTCGTAATCTTTCTTCACGTAGAAACTGTTTCCCTTCAAAAAAAATACACGTGCAGATTAATTTTTTTCAAAAAAATAAAATGGAAAATTTACCGATTCTTTTTCAAAAAGTGCTTTTTGGGCATCCTTTTCAGAAATGTCTTTCCTTTCCTTTCTAACAAGCATAGATAGCTAAATTCACAGTATTGCAGTACAAAATGAAAACCAACAAAACAATTGCAGAAAAAAAAACACTGCCGAATACTCTACGTCAAAGTATATTTAAAAAATAAAAACCAAAAAAGCAATGTGTGTCAATTATTTAATTCAGAAATGCAAATTAAATTATTCAACGACAACACGCTGTACAGCGACATAACTCAGCTTGGTAGTCAAGTCGTGAAAACCAAGTGGACCAATTTCACATGCCGCACAAAGCAAATATTGAACACCATTCGAATTTCGACTAAAACCAATATTCTCAAAGTCATAAATATCATCAACGCGGACAAATTCAGTGAATGTCTTCATGTCAACAGTTCCGTCAGCTTTCAACGATAACTCGGGCAATTCTTTTTCCACTGTAACCTGCTCGCCGTGGTTCTCACGTAAAATAATACAAGAACATTTTGGACAAGATAAAGATAACTTCTTGCCGTTGTTGTTGTTGTTGTTGTTTGTGTTGTTGCTGCTACATGCCTTCTCTGTGGTGGATGGACCAAGATCACGGCTCAGATTTGAAATCTGATTCTGCGGCACGTCCATTACTGTCCGACAGTAAGTCTGGAATTTTGAAAACTTCTTCGTTCAACAGTTGACTGTCGTTAACTTGAACGTTCACCAACTGAACGCTAATTTGCTTCAAATGCTTAACCAGACGATCTTTGAGCAACAATTCTTTATAAAGCACTCTAACACGACGCACTTGTTCTTCTGGACTGCAATCAAGACCGCGAAAACAGAGACGAATATCTTTACGAAGCTGTTGCAATTCACCAATTAGTTCTTCAATTCGTTGAGGTGCTTCGCTGGAATTTTTGTCACTAAAAATGAACAAGTTGAACAAAATATTTTTTCATGACTACAGAATGTAAATCGCACCGCTTACCATCGAATTAATGCGCAAAGTCGGTTTGTCAGAGTAACTGGAACAAAATCACTTTGGCATCCGTCTAATACCATGTGATACAAATAACATATAAATTTCAGAAAAATATACACATTCAAAAAATAAAAAGATCGACAATTTTCAAATAAAGCAAAATATAATTACAACAATTACAGTAATACACAAAAATATAAACAAATGCAAGAACAAATAGACATGAAACGCGAGGTGTTATAATAAAACGTAAATGCAACAATTATAATTAATGTATGATAATGAGGAATTTATATTTCATAAAATGTTTTAAAATTATTTCCAAATCTATTGATATTCAATAAAAATAAACGAGATGCCTAACCACAGTAAGATGCAAAATTCTAAAACAATCTTAAATTAAACTGAAAACATTAATAATTATGTGACAAATATAAAGTTATATTTCAAAAATTCCAAGCTGGGTGGATAAGCGAAAAATTTTGCAAAAATTTTTTTTATTGTACATAAGAGCTGAATGCATTATGGACATTGTATGGATAATTATGAAGTTGATAATTGAATGGCATTTTCATAAAACAGAGCACATAAAAAAGCACAGTTGACATAAAGAAAACTGCGAACGAAAAACGGATCATGTGAAAAGTCGAATAAAATTTATACAAACTGTTACAAACAAAACAAATAATGAAAGGATAAATTTCTTTTATAGATTTCAACAAAAATTTTCATGTAACACTTCGAAAATTAAAATAATCAAAACCAATTATTTTATTAATATCTGTATTAAAAATGTAAATGAAAAAACAATGATTCGTTAATGTCACATGATTTGCAATGTGATATCGAAAAAGTGAAATGACGAATAGCCTTAGTGAAGTTCACATAATGATAATATACATGGACTGCAAAACTTTGCAACTTAAGACACGATAAACTGCGAAGTTATGCAACATTTAATAAAATTTTTGAAAATTTTCAGTTATTCAAACGTTGACTGAGGATTATTTTCTGCTGAATAACTTCTTTAAAAAATATTTCAAACATGCGTAGGGTTCATTGTGTTCTCTGGTACACTTGTTTTTATCACCAGTTGCACTCGACTTATTCATTTTGGCGGGAAATTTTCATTCACCAATTAAGCTATTTTGGGTTATTTTTGAACATCCAAATGGTCAATCTTGCTTGAATTGGTCATTGATTATGAAGTCTTTTCTTCAAATCATATGAAATAATTCTCATTTAACGGTATCCATTCGTTAGATGAGCAGTTTCTTGTACATAAATATTCATTGTTCGCATTATGGCACCGTCAAATTAGAATATATCGTCGAGAAGAATTTTCAGTGCACTCAAACGCCTTTCCAACGCTGCATTATGCAAATATTAATCATTTCAAAATTGGCATCGGCCTCGATGCACTTGTTTGTTCGACTTACGTGGCAAGCAGTGGCGTCGTCAAACGCTCTC
>JYDO01000303.1:0-10656 GCA_001447755.1 Trichinella papuae | reverse complement strand
CAACTGGCCGATAGCACTGTATCTGTAAAACGGGTGCCGTGACGTTGAGCATCCACACTCACCATGCTCAAGATATGTTTTTAGATCCAGAATGCCGCAGTCAATTTCAGGGACTGTCCACACTTTGAATTTCTCATCCCAGCAGACCACATAGAAGATCAGCCCGTCATGACTGACCTGCACATCTGGTTGCAGATCCCATTTGATGTCATGAGCGTTCAGCTATGAAGAGGAGCGGATGCCAGTCCGCCTAGTGGCCATACAATTAATGTTCAGAGGTAGTTTATGCTTCCATCTCAACTTGAAGTCTACTGCAGACGTGGTGACGTTGCTGATGTGAATAGTAAAGCCAGCTGATGAGATTATCTGAAAATTCTGTGACATAAAACGTTCTTTACTCATTGAACCTGGAGTAGTTGTGGTTTTTCATTTCTTTTTTTTCATTCATTGTTCTTTGTATAGAGTAGCGTTTGTTGAATAAACAGTTCATGCGAATGCAATTCAATGGGTTGTTAGAACAAATTGTTATTGCCGTGATTTGTATATAGAACTTTGAATAATGTACTACTGGAAGAGAAGAAAACTGGGAAGGTCGACAACAGCTTATTGATAGCTACAATTAATGCTGAATATTGAGTAAGGTACAGATTAATCAGATTTTCCAACATTGTTGCAGATTTACCTTGGTACTGCAACTGATTGAAGGCATACTTGATTATAACTAAATGTAATGCTTCTTCTCATAATCAGAATACAATTATTCCTAAAATAAATTAAAATCAATTGAAATTGCCACATATCGGGATCAGTCAAAATAACGGCGATTAATTCTTTATCGGATTTAGTATTTTTTCACAATTAACAGCCAATTTCAGGGCATGCCGCGGGAAAACAAGTATTGACGCACAAATGATAGCTCCATTGCTTAGAATTGGTTGCAATCGATCGACCGGAAAAGATAAATTACTAGAAGGTGAATGATGTGAACGTTTTATTCTTGTTTCAATCCTTTACGCAGCAATTTATTCTAAATATCACAATGGTCAAAAAACAAAGTAAAATGGAATAGCCGAAAGTAAGAAATATCACACAACATTGCACAGTTTGGAAAATGATTTTGCTGTAACGATAAAAGTATTGCATTTACTGAACATCAAGTATCTTGATTCAGTTGAGAAGAGGTTACGTCTCAGAATCATTCCTCAGTGTTAAGACAAGCAATATGACACGTTTGGAGGCCATTTATTCAAAACGTGCTTCAACATTTCCACTAAAACTACTTAAAAATGGAGAGCTTGAAAGCTTTCGTATCTGACAAATTTACAACGAGATGTCTGCAGAATTTTATTGACTTCCTCAGAAACGTTGTCAAACAAATTGTTGGTGATATTATTCACATTCAAATGAGCAAAAATGGAAGTCCACAAACTGTGGGACAACGGACTTGAACTTCCTTTATAACGTGGGGGCACTGTGCTACAGAAGCACTGATCGGTCTTCGCATGAAATTTCAGTCGCTTTGAGCCTGCTACCATTCAGCTCCTGTAACGGCAACAGCTGAAATTCATCTGACCAGAGCTGAACTGTCGACTTGAACACGGTCCATAGATGTTCCAAAATTGGAAGCAGGGTAGCAGTTTCGCGCAGCAACTTCTTCACCCTGGCCAAAGTGACACCATCCCTAGGCTTTCCTGCGTTTTCCAGCTTGGTGAGCCGCAGGCTGTCTGCATTGAAGGTCTCTGAGATGAAGAGTCATTGAAGTTTCACGTCGTGGAACAAGGAGTGTCCACAGAGGAAGTCAGCACTGAGCAACAGTTGTCAGACATCAGCAACAGTGAGTTTCTGATCAGAGGGGCATTGACAGAATTGTCTGCTAGTGTCATCCGTCTTCATTGTCTTGTTGTATGCTGTGAGTACTGGGCGAACTGATAACGCAGTTTGCTCTTCGATGCCACTAAAGGAATGACACTAATCTTTGCCCCAGTGTCGACTAAGAATCAACATCCAGAAATGCGATCCTAGCTATGTTGAAAATGCAGTTTATCGTTGTAGCGATGAGGGCGGTCTTTGCTTACCAATGGTCACCCACTTTCGTCGATACTGGTGGCTGGCGTGAACGTTTAGTGGATAATAACAAAGCGGCCAGCAATTAAATCCCTTAGGGTACTAAGTGTGCCAGTAGAAGCACCAGGTGGTGATGTTGACTTTGAAGGTTTTCATTACAGACCGTGGAATGAGTTGGCGGGTCTTCAATTAATGGATTGTGCTCAAGTGTTGCAGCTTTGCTTGCCAACTTATGTCCCTGTAAGATGTCAACTGTCAGGATCTTTAAAACTAGTGTTCGATAGCAGCAGACAGATGTCTGTCGGCATTTGCTACAGATATCTCACAAAGCCAGCGAAGCTGGTCCAGCATCTCACTTAATAGCTGGTACAGTGTGTGATCAACCAATCTATATAAATGCATCGTTCACTTTCGCTGGGGCCAAAACGTTCCGTGAAAAGTGCCTTTATCCTTTTGTACCTATCTGTAGCAGGTGCCTGGCGAAAGAATTCAGTGATTCAGCGCGCAGTGCGCTGATGACGTAGTAATAGATGGTCATGTCGGTAAAAATTTTGCAAATGTGTAACTGCGCATCAACTTGGTCGAAATCCACCTGCGGTTGTGATATCCAGATCGTGGAAAGCTTTAGTGTAACTGCGTTCTGGCATTGCGAATTCGAGACGGTTATAGAGGAGATGGGAGGAACAAACAGGTCACCACATAATCGTCTTGATAGACTACTTATTTTTAGTACAAAACCTACTGTATATATTTTTCACGGTAATTCTGATTTTCAGGTTCAAGTACACTGTATTAGGTGAGCAGATCGGCCACACGGCATTAATAATTATGAGCAGAAAGTCATTTTGTTATCTATTACCAAGAAAGTTTGAATGTTTCAGGTAAAAATGTTTTTTTTTCAAATAACATTTGTTCCTGATTTTTGTTTACACACTGCAGCATTCTCATAATTTATAATTTTTATAACTGTAACTTTTTTGATTTATTGCACTTCTGAAATACAAATTGTTCAAAATGATGAGATGGGAATGTAATTTTTATAGAATAATGCATGTTTTTAACAGTAAATTGCAAATATGCTAGCTTGTTGTTTTACCAACTTTCTGATAAAATGATCGATTAGATATTGTTGAAAATTTATGCACCTCTATTATGGGTATCCTTGTTTTCTGAAATCGAGTATGCAATTAATAATTTGATCCACTTTTCGTGTGAAATGTCATTCGCTTTACTGCTCTTATAGGGGAATATCAAAAAAGATGGGAAAGATTATCATGCTCATAGACATTGATTTACCATAAATTGTTTTAATTAATTTATTTATATTCCATTTGCAATTAATTGTTATCCAAAAGTACTGCATTTGAAGCTCAATTTGATGAAGGGCATTCTAGTCGTGTTCTATAACGAAAGTCAATTCAAGCAACTATATGTTTGGTATCAATGAGATCCTAATTCAATAATGAAGATAATTAACAGCATGGTATGCTATGAGATGATTATTTTTAAAACAAAGCAAAGATATGGAAAGCAAACGTTAGGACAATCAGGTATTGAGGTATATTTAAGTGAAATTGCTTTTGAAATTCATTTCAATTGTGTATTATGAGAAATAAATTAACAGAAAAGTAGTATATTAAACATTTCATTTCCATTTTGGCTAGTTCTGAAACACGTTGCATCAAATAATTCACAACGGACTGAAAATAAAGGAAAATTGCTATTGGTCAAACGTGATAAATGTTGAAGAAGCCTGTGAATTTTGAATGAATCTATTACTATAATGCCAGAAATGTTCATTCTGTGAACATCACGCACCCTGTTGCGTTACAAGAACGTTTCAGATTGGCAGCTCTCCTGTGTATTGACTTATGACATGCTTAAAGGTGTAATACGTATGACGTCTCTACTTTACACAATGATCAAGTTTAGATTTCCTGCATAATGAGAGGGGCATTTTGCACAGAACCCATCCAATTGTTCATCAGTGTATATTTCACAAGACAAGTGAAACGACCTTTGGCAATTTCTCACCAACTGATCAAATGATTCTGGAATGGCTGCTTACTTGTCTGCCTCTTGACGCGACGCGACACCAACAATCAGTTTCATCCAACAAAATTTAACTTCTTAACACACATATCAAGAATAGGCCAACAGTTTCTTGTTGGGTCATTCGAAAAATATGCTTATTAATTTTCAATAAAAGTAAGTTGCCCATTGAGGCAAATGAAATAATCAAGCGATTTCATGGCACCGACATAAAGTTGATTATTGAGAGGTGAATGTATTAATTATGCATAACATATATACATATTTGCATAAATATGTATGTGTGTGTGTGGCTGTGCCCATTTATAAGTTTATATATTTGTTACTTAAGAAAACAGGACTTGTAATATTTGAAGAGAACAAGCAATGAAGGTCACTTTTATGATAAATCATAGATGTATCCATGCATATTGATATATACAGCCTAGAAGAAAATTGTAAGAAAATAAGAAAACAAAGAATTGCTTTAATTTGAAGGTTCTTATGACAAGTTATGCAAATGTGCAAGCTGAAGAAATACGGATCAGAAAAAGGAGAAAATGAACTTTGTAAAATATTTGAATAACATTTAAAAATTATTTGTTGCACTCAATTAAGTGTTCTTTTCAATTTTACAATTATTAAATTTTAATTAAAAAATAACTTCTACTTTAAATAATTTAACATTATGAGTGTTACTTTAAACCCGCCAATGCTGACGTGTCAAATGCTTTAAAAATCAAATTGTTTAAAGTATCAGCAACGCCTTATTTGTGAGAGCAGTGTTCTTCAGTTCTTGTCCAAATTCGAGATTGGAAGCTGCTTTAAATTGTGATGTGGAAAGAAGGTTTTTTTGCTTTGTTTTGGTTTGCCATGTTATGTGGTGTTCTCACTATGGGTTACATGATTTATAAAGCAATAAAAATCATGAAGAAGAAAAGGAACAAGAAGAACAAATTGAAACCAAATAGGATTGGCCAATTCCTTGACAAGCTACCCCCGCCGGGTNCAGAGCGACCAGTAGGTACGGGACTGCAGCTCTGGACAGAGATGTACGCCGTCAGAAGCTGAGCATCTGACCATGACGCACTTATATTTAGACAGGTTGTCAGCTATGTCCTGACAAACGTGACCATTTTGTTGATGATTCGCTTGTTGACCACCACAGCTGTGAGTAATTTCCACCTGCAAGCTGCGTATGCGCGCGTGGTTTGTGCGGATGCACGGTTCGATATTGTCAGTTGATTCTCAGACCCCAGGGGGCAGCGTTATTTCATTCAGCACTACCTGCAGGAAGCGTTGCCAACAGGATCGAAGTCACAGAGGAAAGGAGCTGACTTTCAACTGGCCGATAGCACTGTATCTGTAAAACGGGTGCCGTGACGTTGTGCATCCACACTCACCATGCTCAAGATATTTTTTCAGATCCAGAATGCCGCAGTCAATTTCAGGGACTGTCCACACTTTGAATTTCTCATCCCAGCAGACCACATAGAAGATCAGCCCGTCATGACTGACCTGCACATCTGGTTGCAGATCCCATTTGATGTCATGAGCGTTCAGCTATGAAGAGGAGCGGATGCCAGTCCGCCTAGTGGCCATACAATTAATGTTCAGAGGTAGTTTATGCTTCCATCTCAACTTGAAGTCTACTGCAGACGTGGTGACGTTGCTGATGTGAATAGTAAAGCCAGCTGATGAGATTATCTGAAAATTCTGTGACATAAAACGTTCTTTACTCATTGAACCTGGAGTAGTTGTGGTTTTTCATTTCTTTTTTTTCATTCATTGTTCTTTGTATAGAGTAGCGTTTGTTGAATAAACAGTTCATGCGAATGCAATTCAATGGGTTGTTAGAACAAATTGTTATTGCCGTGATTTGTATATAGAACTTTGAATAATGTACTACTGGAAGAGAAGAAAACTGGGAAGGTCGACAACAGCTTATTGATAGCTACAATTAATGCTGAATATTGAGTAAGGTACAGATTAATCAGATTTTCCAACATTGTTGCAGATTTACCTTGGTACTGCAACTGATTGAAGGCATACTTGATTATAACTAAATGTAATGCTTCTTCTCATAATCAGAATACAATTATTCCTAAAATAAATTAAAATCAATTGAAATTGCCACATATCGGGATCAGTCAAAATAACGGCGATTAATTCTTTATCGGATTTAGTATTTTTTCACAATTAACAGCCAATTTCAGGGCATGCCGCGGGAAAACAAGTATTGACGCACAAATGATAGCTCCATTGCTTAGAATTGGTTGCAATCGATCGACCGGAAAAGATAAATTACTAGAAGGTGAATGATGTGAACGTTTTATTCTTGTTTCAATCCTTTACGCAGCAATTTATTCTAAATATCACAATGGTCAAAAAACAAAGTAAAATGGAATAGCCGAAAGTAAGAAATATCACACAACATTGCACAGTTTGGAAAATGATTTTGCTGTAACGATAAAAGTATTGCATTTACTGAACATCAAGTATCTTGATTCAGTTGAGAAGAGGTTACGTCTCAGAATCATTCCTCAGTGTTAAGACAAGCAATATGACACGTTTGGAGGCCATTTATTCAAAACGTGCTTCAACATTTCCACTAAAACTACTTAAAAATGGAGAGCTTGAAAGCTTTCGTATCTGACAAATTTACAACGAGATGTCTGCAGAATTTTATTGACTTCCTCAGAAACGTTGTCAAACAAATTGTTGGTGATATTATTCACATTCCAATAATCTTCACTGGGCAAAAATGGAAGTCTAAAATCTGTGGAACAACGGACTTGAACTTCTTTTATAAATTGGGCAATCTGTGCTACAGAAGAGTTTACCTGTTGCAAACGAGCAGTCGATTGCGCCGATCGGTCTGCGCATGCAGTTTCAGGCGCTGTTAGTCTGCTACCATTCAGCGCCTGTAACGGTAACAGCTGAAATTCATCTGACCGGAGCTGACCTGTCGTCTTTTACACGGAACATAGATGTTCCAAAATTTGAACCATGGTGGCAGTTTCGTGCTGTAGCTTCTTCACCCTGGCCAAAGTGACACCATCCCTAGGCTTTCGTGCCTTTGCCAGCTTGGTGCGCCGCAGGCTATCTGCATTGAAGGTCTCTGAGATGATGAGTCGTTGAAGTATCGCGTTGTGGAGCAAGGAGTGTCCACAGAGGAAGTCAGCACTGAGCAACAGTTGTCAGACATCAGCAACAGTGAGATTCTGATCAGAGGGGCATTGACGGAATTGAAATAATAGTCTGCTAGTGTCATCCGTCTTCATTATCCTGTTGTATGCTGTGAGTACTGGGTGAGCTGGTAACGCAGTTTGCTCTTCGATGCCACTAAAGGAATGACACTAATCTTTGCCCCAGTGTCGATCAAGAATCAACAGCCAGAAATGCGATCCTAGCTATGTTGAAAATGCAGTTCATCGTTGTAGCGAGGAGGGCGGTGTTTGCTTACCAATGGTCAGCCGCTTTCGTCGATAGTGGTGGCTGGCGTTAACGTTTAGTGGATAATAACAAACCGGCTAGCAATTAAAGCCCTTAGGGTACTAATTGTGCCAGTAGAAGCACCAGGTGGTGATGGTGACTTTGCCGGGTTTTCGTACAGATCGTCGAATGAGTTGTCAGGTCTTCAACGATTGATTTTGGCCAAGTCCTGTAGCTTCGATTGCCAAAGTGTGTCCACGTGAGATGTCAACTGTCGGGATCTTTGAAACTAGTGTTCGATAGCAGCAGACAGATGTCTGTCGGCATTTGCTCCAGATATCTCACGCCTGTCCAGCGAAGCTGGTCCAGCATCTCACTTAATAGCTGGTACAGTGTGTGATCAACCAATCTATATAAATGCATCGTTCACTTTCGCTGGGGCCAAAACGTTCCGTGAGAAGTGCCTTTATCCTTTTGTACTTATCTGTAGCAGGTGCCTGGCGAAGGAATTCAGTGATTCAGCGCCCAGTGTGCTGATCCAGTGCGCTGATGACGTAGTAATACATGGTCGTGTCGGTAAAAATTTTGCAGATGTGGAACTGCGCATCAACTTGCTTGAAACACACCTGCGGTTGTGATATCCAGATCGTGGAAAGCTTCAGTGAAACTGCGTTCTCGCACTGCAAATTCGAGACGTTCATAGAGGCAATGCGAGGGTCCTAAATTATCGTTCGGAACAAACGGGTCACCCGTAAAGCATCTCGATAGGCTACTTATTTTTAGCACAAAAATTACTGTATATATTAGTGTCGGTTTTTCTGATTTTCAGGTTTAAATACACAAGACCTGTTGAACAGACCGTCACACAGCATTAATAAGTATGAACAGCAAGTGATTTTGTTAACTTTTACCATGATGGCTTCAAAGAATTTGGCAAAAGAGGTTTCTTTTCCTGATAACATTTGTTCCTGATATTTGTTTATACACTAAAGCATCCTTAACAATTCTCTTTTTAATAAATGTTATTTTTACGATTCTTTACACTTCCAGAATAAGAAGTAAGCATGATGTGATGCGAATGTAATTTTTATACAATAATGCATGTTTTTCCGCTGTAAATGTCAAATTTTCTAAACAGTTGTTTTCCCAAATTTCTGATAAAATAATCGATTATATATTGTTGAAAATTTATGCACCTCTATGATGAGTATTATTGTTTTCAGAAATGAAGAATGGAATTAATACTTTGATCCACTTTTGTTGTAACATGCCATTAGTTTTACTGCTTCAAAAGATTGGAAAGAATATCATGCAATAGACACTGATTTATCATCAGTTGTTTTAATTAATTTATCTTAATTCCATTTGCAATTAATTGTGATCAGAAAGTACTACATTTAAAGCTCAATTTGATAAGTGGCATTGTAGTGTGTTCCATAAGGAAAGTCAATTCAAATAGCTGCAGGTTTCATGTCAACAAGAGCCTAGTTCAACAATAAATGTTATGAACACCATGGCAACTCTCTTGTGTATTGACTTAGGACATGCTTGGAGGTACCATGCATATGACGTCTCTACTTTACAGGACGATCAAGTTTAGATTTCTTGCATACTGAAAGGGGCATTTTCCACAGAATCCATCCTGTTGTTCATCTGTGCATATTTCGCAAGACAATTGAAACGACCTTTGACAATTTCTTACGAACTGATCAAATGAATGTGGAATGGATGCTAAGTTGTCCGCCTCTTGACGCGATGTGACGCCAACAATCAGTTTCATCTAAGAAAATTCAACTTTTTTAACACATATACAGAATAGGCCAACTGTGTCTTGTTGGGTCATTCGAAAAATATGTTTATTAATTTTCAATAAAAGTAAGTTGCCCATTGAAGCCAATGATAAAATCAAGTGATTTCATGGCGTCGACATAAAGTTGATTATCGAGATGTAAATGTATTAATTATGTATAACATATATGCATATTTGAATAAATATGTATGTGTGCGTGGCTGTGCTCATTTATAAGATTATTTATTTGTTATTTAAGTAAACAGGACTCGTAATATTTGAATTGAGGAAGTAATGATGGTCAATTTTACGATAAATCATAGATTTATCCATGCATATAGATATATACAGCCTAGAAGAAAATTGTAAGAAAATAAGAAAACAAAGAATTGCTTTAATTTGAAGGTTCTTATGACAAGTTATGCAAATGTGCAAGCTGAAGAAATACGAATCAGAAAAAGGAGAAAATGAACTTTGTAAAATATTTGAATAACATTTAAAAATTATTTGTTGCACTCAATTAAGTGTTCTTTTCAATTTTACAATTATTAAATTTTAATTAAAAAATAACTTCTACTTTAAATAATTTAACATTATGAGTGTTACTTTAAACCCGCCAATGCTGACGTGTCAAATGCTTTAAAAATCAAATTGTTTAAAGTATCAGCAACGCCTTATTTGTGAGAGCAGTGTTCTTCAGTTCTTGTCCAAATTCGAGATTGGAAGCTGCTTTAAATTGTGATGTGGAAAGAAGGTTTTTTTGCTTTGTTTTGGTTTGCCATGTTATGTGGTGTTCTCACTATGGGTTACATGATTTATAAAGCAATAAAAATCATGAAGAAGAAAAGGAACAAGAAGAACAAATTGAAACCAAATAGGATTGGCCAATTCCTTGACAAGCTACCCCCGCCGGGTCAAACGGCACCATTGAACAATGACTTGCTACAAGAAATGCTTGATCAATCAGCATAAACTGATGTGATCAACCGTTTTTCATTCTACTCACCCAAGAAACCAATCATGGTTTCTTATCAACTCATTTCATTTCTTATCATATTTCGTTATCAACTTATTTCATCTCTTATCGTATTTCATCATCAACTCATTTCGTATTTCGTTCTTATCAACTCATCTCTTTGTTAAATTCGCTCAAATGATTCATTTCACTGGAAATAGTGTTGTTTCCTGTTGAAAATTATTAAAAATAAATCTTACTATATTTTGTTTTGTTTTGAACTAGATTAAATGAAAATCTTTGTCTTAAAATCAACAGTTTTTGCGGTTACGATTTTAAAATGAAAACCCAGTGGTTGAAATAGCAGAAAATCAGTAAAAAT
>JYDO01000302.1:0-12529 GCA_001447755.1 Trichinella papuae | reverse complement strand
TTAATATACGAATTAAATAGAGAGGAGCACTGAATAAAGCAATGTATGCAAGCACCTACACAATGTCATTTTGGAATAGCATTCTGTGCTCCCGCCACACGTTGTTACGAGTAAAATTAATTAGTGGAAAAAGCTTTTTTCTATTTTGCATACTGATTTTCTTCAAAACAATTCAAGTTCATTTTTTAAAATTTTATTAAATTCAGTAAAAGAAAGAACATAAACAATAACAATATTACCTTGTAACGTAGGGTAGCAGTGAAATATTAAAGAGCGTTATAAAAATGGCAATTCACAAACTGATGAACTGACTTAGGTTTTCGCAACAAAGACATGCACTTGATTCCATAAGGGTAAATGCTTTAGTGACTAGTTCGCTACATTCTTCCAAGCGACTTGGCCTTCCCTGGAGGTGACTTCAGATCTTTGATAAATGTACCTTCCATTAAGGATTCAGTAGCACTTGATGCCATTCATTTATGCGCTTGATTCCATAAGCGCAAATGCTTTAGTGCCTAGTTCGCTACATTCTTGCAAGCGACTTGGCCTTCCCTGGAGGTGACTTCAAATCTTAGCCAAATGTACCTTCCATTAAGGAATAACCATTAGAAGCATGCGGTTGATTCCATAGGCGTTAATTCTTTAGGACGCAGTTCGTTACATTCCATCTGTTGCCTCTGTGTTTGGTGAAAGTGGAAGGCACAACTGACCATGCAGGTGAGTAATCCAATATACAGCTAAGGATTACTCTTGTCGCTATATACATAGTGATAATACAAAATGTAATCCGGTGTTTTCAAATGGGAAAACCTCAGTCGTTCTCATTGCCGTATTTCGCCTCTATGTAGTGTGCGTTCATTTCCAAAGCCTTCAAAAGCGTTCTTTATAATTTCGCATTCACATTCGCACTATCCATTCATTTCACAGTAGAAGGTATGCGTTTGATTGTGAAAGCTGTTTTTTCCTCAGATAACCCATCTGAATTTCATCTTCTCTGCTGTTGGTTTTAACTTGTCCACTGTTACAATTGCGTTCAGAACACCATCATAGTAATCATCAACGCTGATCAGCAGTTCGACTTCTATTTCTCTTCAGTGGAATTTATTTGTCAACTTCAATCTCTTCTAATGTTCGTCTACTTCTAACGACGGATTTCCACGTACTTTCTCACATATGTGTGATACGCATGATGCGTTGATGACACACGGTTCATCATCCATCCTGATCCCTTTCACCGGTAATTCTTCCACCATCTGTTTCTGATCATTGTGACTCTGATTGAATGCAGAGACAGTGGTAACGTGTTTCCTGGGATCACTGTGTCCCAAACTTTGTACTGTTTCCTTTTTTTACAAATGTGTTTTGTGCTCCGCTATCCAGAATGCAGTTAATTATCATTCGACTCCCATTATCCGCACAGATCAATGCCAGGGTGATTTGTAAATTTCTGTTCAAATTGTTTGAACATCCATTACCAGTGTCTGCGCACTTATTCAAGCAGATCCTTGCTATACCATTCTCTACTTTCTCATCTGTCTTCTTGTTTTCAGCATCTTTCTTATTCAACAAATCATGAATTGCGAATTGGCCAGTAGCTGTTTTCTACCAGTTTCACAATCTATCCTGCGGCACTAATGATACTGCAGCAGTTCTCTTTAATGCCCAGTTTATTGTATTTCATTTAGAGACGCCTCAGTCTTTCCTGGTGACATTCTCCAGTCTCAGTGAATAATTTTCATATTACCACTGTCTTTATGGCGTTTATCGCTTATTTACATAAGCGATGGTGTTTCATACAATTTTTGATTTTGACTTCATTTATACTATTCACTGATGGTTCTCACCAATGTTCATCTGACAAAAATCTAAAGAATATAACTAATTTATAAAGCGTACAAAATGAATCATATTACGCACTAGTCACGGCGGAATTTCAGGCTTTGCCAATTTTCTTCTGTCTTCTGCATGACTGCGCCACGCGTATAACTACAGATCTCATTACAGATATTTGATAAAAGCTTTAAATTAAAAATACCATCATTTAAGAGTGAGGAACGCTTTGACGTCATGAACAATTGCCTACTGTTACTGAAATCAGTACAGTATGTTAATAGTAATGAATAAGTATGAATGTAAATTAACAAAAATAATAAATTGAAGACGTGCATATTATGTAAATTTTAAATTTCAATTTACTTTAAACTTCAATTGATAAATGTATAATTTATTATTAATTATTTTCTAGCAGGTTTTATGAAGTGGATAATTTAGACAAGGTTTTCGTAAAGCTTTGGTTAAAATTGAAAGAAAAAATTACGTCACTCTTTAAATTTGAAAAGCATGATTGAAATTTTTTTTGTAATTTTTTAAATTTATATGAAACTGAATACCACTGCTAAAAATTTTGTAATATACTTTCTACCTGTACATCAAAAAAACAACTACTTACTGTAGTTTTCGTTGTTATATTTATAGCAGCAATGATACTAGAAAGAGAGATTGTCGTATCGTTTTGTCGGGTGTGTGCCATCTGTGATGGTGCCATAGTGTTCTTCATCGCTGTATCTTGTCAACTGTACAGAGTAGTGTTTGCTGATTAAAATGTTCTTACAAATATTTGTTGAACGATGAAAAATGGTGGAATGGCGTTGGTAGCTAGTCGAATCGAAGAGGTGGCCATCGAGAGAAGAAAACCGGATAGATGAAATGGAAGATTCAACAATGACGGAAGAACTGACAAAACTACATACGTTGCATGCACAGCTCAAAATGAAAATTGCTATATGCCAAAAACTATACTCCCATTTGGACAAAATTCTCCAGGTACGTGTGATCAACTGCATAATTGCCGTGTCCGGAAAGAATTGAGAAGAACGAATGAGATGAATATCCATCAAGTAACAGAAGCACGACTCTGGAATACGAGATGTACTTTTGACGGTGTTAATAGAAATAGTGGACGAGGAGCCGCGTGGAAGTCGTCGCATCTTACTGATAGGTTTTGTTGAGGAAATGCTGAACATTTTGATGCGGCTGAAGTATTACATGGGGAATAGCATCAGCGATCCCTTCTTCGATACATTTGGCATTACTGGAATCACACGGATGATGAAAATAACAAACGAAGAAGCTTGTACAAGTTGTCGCCCTTTACTGATAACTTTTTCTGAACAAGTGCTCAACATCTTAAATGCAGCTGAGATACTGCATGGTGAATAGCATCAGCGATCCCTTCTTCACTACATTTGGCATTGATGAAATCACACGGATGATGGAAATAACGAACAAAGAAACGTGTGCAGGTTGTCGCCGTTTACTAATAACTTTTGCTGAGCAAGTGCTCAACATTTTGAATGCAGCGGAAATAGTGTATGGCGAATACCATCAGCGGTCCCTTCTTCGCTACATTTGGCATTACTGAAATCACACGGATGAGCCACTCAGAGCTAGATGTTTCAGCATTTTTCAGTCCTTGTTGCATGCACATGGTAAAAATTGTATCTGATGGAAAAATCTAATTTGTTATGGACTTCGTCCATGGAAGCAGAGAGTTAAAAATTTTTCAACATACATTTCACCTGTACATCAAGAAATGACTACTTACTGAAGTGTTCACGTGATATTTATAGCAGCAATAATAATAGAAAGAGAGATTGTCATATCATTTTGTTTTGTTGTGTCATTTGTGATTGTGTGTGATGCTTTTCTTCACTGCTGTATCTTGTCATTTGTATAAAGTAGTGTTTGTTGAATAAATCATTCATACAAGTACCATTTGTTTGACCTCTGGAACAGATTGCGATAGAGGCGATTTGTATATAGAACTTGTAATGGACTATTCCTAGAGTAGTAGAAACCAGCAAAGTCGATAACAACTCTTTAATAGAATGAATCACGCTCAGAATAGGAAATCTGAGCATCCTTATCAAAAGTGGGTTTCTTTTTGACCACAACCAACATAGTTGTAGTTTATGTTTAGAGAGCTGTAGTTTGTACATTTAGATATTATTTTCTAAATATTTCAAAGTAAAGATGTGCTAAGTAGTTAAAACTGCAAGTCAAATTTTTAGTGTTTTCACATTTCTAAAAATTTATTTTTTTATTTACTTGAGCAGGCTGAGTTGAATTTTCTTCAACCCGTCGACGTAACAGAAAACTACTGATTGCAATTTTGGCCTGGGAAAATTTATTGTATATCACTTATCAATAGAACATATTTTATTATGACGCTGCAAATCAGAAATTCTGTTGCTTTTGATTAGGAAGACAAATGAAAATATTGCAGTCTGTAAGTTATTTTTAATTTACACTTGAAGATCGCTTTCCTGTATGACTTGGAATGTACTGTTATTGAGATTTTTGGAAATCACCGACGCATATAAAAGAATATATTTAATGCAAAGCGACCAAAATTTGGTATCGCTGGGGTATACTTAATAGCAATGCACTACAGCTTAAATACTACAATAATCCATAATATCAACTTTAGCTGAAGAATGATATCTCTTATTTATGTGAAAAATTAAATAAAGTGAATAATTGATCTACTTTCTAAAGGAACGTCTTTTCCAGCGATAATTTTCAAATATAACGTGTGACATTGTCATTTGCGATACTAGGCTTTTAAAGGAATGTTTATATTAAGCACTCTGTGCACCTTATTAATATACGAATTAAACAGAGAGGAACACTGAATAAAGAAATGTACGTAAGCATCCACCCAATGTCACTTTGGAATAGCATGCTGTGCTCCAGAAAACATGTTGTTACGAGTAAAATGAATTAGTGGAAAAAGCTTTTTTTCGGTTATTCATACTAATTTTATTCAAGCAAATTCAAGTTCATTTTTTGCAATTTTATTGAATTCAATAAAAGAAAGAAGATAAACAATAACAATATCACCTTGCAACGTAGAGTAACAGTGAAATATTAAAGAACGTTATGAAAATGGCAATTCATAAACTGATGAACTGATGTTGGTTGTTGCAACAACCTATTTCTTGAAAAACTTTCTGAATCTGCAACATCTGGGGAAATGAGGCCTCTGACTTTCCTCGAGGCGACTTCAGATCACAGTAAAATGTACCATCTATTAAGGAATAACCATTATAGACATGCGGTTAATTCCATAGGCGTTAATTCTTTAGTGCCCAGATCCTCACATTACATCTGCTGTCTCGGTGATTGGTGAAAACGGATGGCGAGGCTGACCATACAAGTGAATAAGCAAATATACAGTTAGACGTTTCTTTTGTTGCTGTATACATAGTCATCATACAAAACCTAATCCGGTGTTTTCAAACGGTAAAACTTCAGTCATTCTCATTGGTGTTTATTCTTTCCACATAAATGGCATTCATTTCTAAAGCCTTCAAAAGGCTTCTTCATAATTTCACATTCATCACATTCGCAGTCTTCATTCACTTGACAGTGCAAGATATGCGTTTGATTCTGAAAGCTGTTCTTTCCGCAGATAACCCATCCAAATTTCATCTTCAGTGCTGTGAGGTTTAGCTTGTCTACTTTTACAGTTGCGTTCAGAACAACATTATAGAAATGATTAATGCTGATCTGCAATTCCACTCTGCATTTTTCTTCAGTGTGATTGATCTGCCCACTTCAATCCCTTCTAATGTTCATGTACTTTCTCACATATATGTGAAACGCATAATGCGTTGATGACACACCGTTCATCATGCATCCTGATCCTTTTCACCAGTAATTCTTCCACCATCTGTTTCTGATTATCCTGACTTTCATAGTGTGCAGAGTAATTGGTGACGTGTTTCTTGTGACATAGTCTTAGTCAGCAAATCATGAATTGCTAGTAGTGCATAGTGATAGTAGTTGAACGGATAGTAGTTGTTTTCTGACCAGTGGCACAATCTACCTGCGACACTAATTATACTGCAGCAATTTTCTTTTACGCCCAATTTATTGTATTTCATGTAGAATCATGCCCTTGTTTCCATAACAGTAAATGCTTCAGGGACCATTTCGCGGCATTACTTCAGCTACTTCCTCCGTCTTCCTTGGGCACGACTTCATGTCCTGGCTAAGAACATTTTCCTTCACTGAATATTCATTAAGGCCATGTGACAAATTATTCTGCTGCGATATTGTATTACGCCCAGTTTATTGTATTTCAAGTAGAGACGTCTCAGTCTTTCTTCGTGGCATTCTCCGGTCCAAGTGTATAATCTTCCTATTACAACTGTCTTCGAGCTGTTTATCGATTATTTACATCAGTGATCGCGTTTCATAAGATTTTTGATTTTGACTTCATTTGTACTATTCACTGATGGTTCTCACCAATGTTTATCTGACAAAAATCTGAAGAACAGAACTAATTTCTGAAGCATTCAAAATAAATCATATTACGCACCTGTCATGGCGAAACTTCAGTCTTTGCCAGTTTTCTTCTGTGTTGTGCATGACGGCGCCACTTGTATAACTACAGATCTTGTTACATGGAACTTCACTTTATTTGATAAAAGCTTTTGATTAAAAATACCATTATTCCAGATTGAGTGACGCATTGATTTCATCAACAATTGCCAACTGTCACAGAAATAATACAGTATGTTACTAGTAATGAAGAAGTATGAATGTAAATACCAGTAATAATTAAATAAATCAGAGCAAATTTTGTGAATTTTAAATTTTTATTTAATTCAATCATTAATTTTTTAATGTATAATTTATTAATAATTTTTTTGTACAAGTGTTTATGAAGTTTATACCTAAGGAAGATTATCTTACAGTATTTGCCAAGTTGAAGGAAGAGTTTACATCAGTCTTTAAATTTGAAAAGCCTGAGTAAATCTCTTTTGTGAATTTATTTTACAATTTTATATCGAATTTCGCCATTGATTGTATTTTCTATTTAGAGTGCTTTAATTTGTACGTTAAGATATTATTTTTCAAATATTTCATGGCAAAGATGTGCTGAATAGTTAAAACTGGAAATCAAATTGCCAGTTTTCTCATTTTGATAAATTCATTGTTTTTCATTCACTTGAGCACGCAAAGTTAAATTTTATTTAACCCGTCGATTTAACAGAAAACTTCTGATTACAATTTATGGCATGGGAAAGTTTATTTTATATGACTTATCAATAGTACATATTTTATTACGACGGTAAAGTTTAAAAATTTTGTCGCTTTTGATTACCTAGACAGACGACAACATTGCAGTATGTAAGTTATTTTTAATTTACACTTGAAGATCACTTTGCTGTATGACTTTGAAATGTACCGTATTAAGATTTTTCGAAATCGTCGACGCATATTAAAGAGTGTATTAAATGCAAAGCGATCAAAATTGGGTATCGCTAGGGTGTCCTTGATTACATGGCACTACAGCTTATATACTAGAATAATCCATAAAATCAACTTTAGCTGAAGAATGATATCTCTTATTTATGAGAAAAACCAAATATATAAACTGAATAATTAATCTACTTTTTAAAGAAACGTCTTTTCCAGTGATAATTTTCGAAAATAGCGTGTGACATTGTCATTTGCGATATAAGCCTTTTAAGGGAATGTTTATATAAAACACTCTGCTGACCTTATTAATATACGAATTAAATAGAGAGGAGCACTGAATAAAGCAATGTATGCAAGCACCTACACAATGTCATTTTGGAATAGCATTCTGTGCTCCCGCCACACGTTGTTACGAGTAAAATTAATTAGTGGAAAAAGCTTTTTTCTATTTTGCATACTGATTTTCTTCAAAACAATTCAAGTTCATTTTTTAAAATTTTATTAAATTCAGTAAAAGAAAGAACATAAACAATAACAATATTACCTTGTAACGTAGGGTAGCAGTGAAATATTAAAGAGCGTTATAAAAATGGCAATTCACAAACTGATGAACTGACTTAGGTTTTCGCAACAAAGACATGCACTTGATTCCATAAGGGTAAATGCTTTAGTGACTAGTTCGCTACATTCTTCCAAGCGACTTGGCCTTCCCTGGAGGTGACTTCAGATCTTTGATAAATGTACCTTCCATTAAGGATTCAGTAGCACTTGATGCCATTCATTTATGCGCTTGATTCCATAAGCGCAAATGCTTTAGTGCCTAGTTCGCTACATTCTTGCAAGCGACTTGGCCTTCCCTGGAGGTGACTTCAAATCTTAGCCAAATGTACCTTCCATTAAGGAATAACCATTAGAAGCATGCGGTTGATTCCATAGGCGTTAATTCTTTAGGACGCAGTTCGTTACATTCCATCTGTTGCCTCTGTGTTTGGTGAAAGTGGAAGGCACAACTGACCATGCAGGTGAGTAATCCAATATACAGCTAAGGATTACTCTTGTCGCTATATACATAGTGATAATACAAAATGTAATCCGGTGTTTTCAAATGGGAAAACCTCAGTCGTTCTCATTGCCGTATTTCGCCTCTATGTAGTGTGCGTTCATTTCCAAAGCCTTCAAAAGCGTTCTTTATAATTTCGCATTCACATTCGCACTATCCATTCATTTCACAGTAGAAGGTATGCGTTTGATTGTGAAAGCTGTTTTTTCCTCAGATAACCCATCTGAATTTCATCTTCTCTGCTGTTGGTTTTAACTTGTCCACTGTTACAATTGCGTTCAGAACACCATCATAGTAATCATCAACGCTGATCAGCAGTTCGACTTCTATTTCTCTTCAGTGGAATTTATTTGTCAACTTCAATCTCTTCTAATGTTCGTCTACTTCTAACGACGGATTTCCACGTACTTTCTCACATATGTGTGATACGCATGATGCGTTGATGACACACGGTTCATCATCCATCCTGATCCCTTTCACCGGTAATTCTTCCACCATCTGTTTCTGATCATTGTGACTCTGATTGAATGCAGAGACAGTGGTAACGTGTTTCCTGGGATCACTGTGTCCCAAACTTTGTACTGTTTCCTTTTTTTACAAATGTGTTTTGTGCTCCGCTATCCAGAATGCAGTTAATTATCATTCGACTCCCATTATCCGCACAGATCAATGCCAGGGTGATTTGTAAATTTCTGTTCAAATTGTTTGAACATCCATTACCAGTGTCTGCGCACTTATTCAAGCAGATCCTTGCTATACCATTCTCTACTTTCTCATCTGTCTTCTTGTTTTCAGCATCTTTCTTATTCAACAAATCATGAATTGCGAATTGGCCAGTAGCTGTTTTCTACCAGTTTCACAATCTATCCTGCGGCACTAATGATACTGCAGCAGTTCTCTTTAATGCCCAGTTTATTGTATTTCATTTAGAGACGCCTCAGTCTTTCCTGGTGACATTCTCCAGTCTCAGTGAATAATTTTCATATTACCACTGTCTTTATGGCGTTTATCGCTTATTTACATAAGCGATGGTGTTTCATACAATTTTTGATTTTGACTTCATTTATACTATTCACTGATGGTTCTCACCAATGTTCATCTGACAAAAATCTAAAGAATATAACTAATTTATAAAGCGTACAAAATGAATCATATTACGCACTAGTCACGGCGGAATTTCAGGCTTTGCCAATTTTCTTCTGTCTTCTGCATGACTGCGCCACGCGTATAACTACAGATCTCATTACAGATATTTGATAAAAGCTTTAAATTAAAAATACCATCATTTAAGAGTGAGGAACGCTTTGACGTCATGAACAATTGCCTACTGTTACTGAAATCAGTACAGTATGTTAATAGTAATGAATAAGTATGAATGTAAATTAACAAAAATAATAAATTGAAGACGTGCATATTATGTAAATTTTAAATTTCAATTTACTTTAAACTTCAATTGATAAATGTATAATTTATTATTAATTATTTTCTAGCAGGTTTTATGAAGTGGATAATTTAGACAAGGTTTTCGTAAAGCTTTGGTTAAAATTGAAAGAAAAAATTACGTCACTCTTTAAATTTGAAAAGCATGATTGAAATTTTTTTTGTAATTTTTTAAATTTATATGAAACTGAATACCACTGCTAAAAATTTTGTAATATACTTTCTACCTGTACATCAAAAAAACAACTACTTACTGTAGTTTTCGTTGTTATATTTATAGCAGCAATGATACTAGAAAGAGAGATTGTCGTATCGTTTTGTCGGGTGTGTGCCATCTGTGATGGTGCCATAGTGTTCTTCATCGCTGTATCTTGTCAACTGTACAGAGTAGTGTTTGCTGATTAAAATGTTCTTACAAATATTTGTTGAACGATGAAAAATGGTGGAATGGCGTTGGTAGCTAGTCGAATCGAAGAGGTGGCCATCGAGAGAAGAAAACCGGATAGATGAAATGGAAGATTCAACAATGACGGAAGAACTGACAAAACTACATACGTTGCATGCACAGCTCAAAATGAAAATTGCTATATGCCAAAAACTATACTCCCATTTGGACAAAATTCTCCAGGTACGTGTGATCAACTGCATAATTGCCGTGTCCGGAAAGAATTGAGAAGAACGAATGAGATGAATATCCATCAAGTAACAGAAGCACGACTCTGGAATACGAGATGTACTTTTGACGGTGTTAATAGAAATAGTGGACGAGGAGCCGCGTGGAAGTCGTCGCATCTTACTGATAGGTTTTGTTGAGGAAATGCTGAACATTTTGATGCGGCTGAAGTATTACATGGGGAATAGCATCAGCGATCCCTTCTTCGATACATTTGGCATTACTGGAATCACACGGATGATGAAAATAACAAACGAAGAAGCTTGTACAAGTTGTCGCCCTTTACTGATAACTTTTTCTGAACAAGTGCTCAACATCTTAAATGCAGCTGAGATACTGCATGGTGAATAGCATCAGCGATCCCTTCTTCACTACATTTGGCATTGATGAAATCACACGGATGATGGAAATAACGAACAAAGAAACGTGTGCAGGTTGTCGCCGTTTACTAATAACTTTTGCTGAGCAAGTGCTCAACATTTTGAATGCAGCGGAAATAGTGTATGGCGAATACCATCAGCGGTCCCTTCTTCGCTACATTTGGCATTACTGAAATCACACGGATGAGCCACTCAGAGCTAGATGTTTCAGCATTTTTCAGTCCTTGTTGCATGCACATGGTAAAAATTGTATCTGATGGAAAAATCTAATTTGTTATGGACTTCGTCCATGGAAGCAGAGAGTTAAAAATTTTTCAACATACATTTCACCTGTACATCAAGAAATGACTACTTACTGAAGTGTTCACGTGATATTTATAGCAGCAATAATAATAGAAAGAGAGATTGTCATATCATTTTGTTTTGTTGTGTCATTTGTGATTGTGTGTGATGCTTTTCTTCACTGCTGTATCTTGTCATTTGTATAAAGTAGTGTTTGTTGAATAAATCATTCATACAAGTACCATTTGTTTGACCTCTGGAACAGATTGCGATAGAGGCGATTTGTATATAGAACTTGTAATGGACTATTCCTAGAGTAGTAGAAACCAGCAAAGTCGATAACAACTCTTTAATAGAATGAATCACGCTCAGAATAGGAAATCTGAGCATCCTTATCAAAAGTGGGTTTCTTTTTGACCACAACCAACATAGTTGTAGTTTATGTTTAGAGAGCTGTAGTTTGTACATTTAGATATTATTTTCTAAATATTTCAAAGTAAAGATGTGCTAAGTAGTTAAAACTGCAAGTCAAATTTTTAGTGTTTTCACATTTCTAAAAATTTATTTTTTTATTTACTTGAGCAGGCTGAGTTGAATTTTCTTCAACCCGTCGACGTAACAGAAAACTACTGATTGCAATTTTGGCCTGGGAAAATTTATTGTATATCACTTATCAATAGAACATATTTTATTATGACGCTGCAAATCAGAAATTCTGTTGCTTTTGATTAGGAAGACAAATGAAAATATTGCAGTCTGTAAGTTATTTTTAATTTACACTTGAAGATCGCTTTCCTGTATGACTTGGAATGTACTGTTATTGAGATTTTTGGAAATCACCGACGCATATAAAAGAATATATTTAATGCAAAGCGACCAAAATTTGGTATCGCTGGGGTATACTTAATAGCAATGCACTACAGCTTAAATACTACAATAATCCATAATATCAACTTTAGCTGAAGAATGATATCTCTTATTTATGTGAAAAATTAAATAAAGTGAATAATTGATCTACTTTCTAAAGGAACGTCTTTTCCAGCGATAATTTTCAAATATAACGTGTGACATTGTCATTTGCGATACTAGGCTTTTAAAGGAATGTTTATATTAAGCACTCTGTGCACCTTATTAATATACGAATTAAACAGAGAGGAACACTGAATAAAGAAATGTACGTAAGCATCCACCCAATGTCACTTTGGAATAGCATGCTGTGCTCCAGAAAACATGTTGTTACGAGTAAAATGAATTAGTGGAAAAAGCTTTTTTTCGGTTATTCATACTAATTTTATTCAAGCAAATTCAAGTTCATTTTTTGCAATTTTATTGAATTCAATAAAAGAAAGAAGATAAACAATAACAATATCACCTTGCAACGTAGAGTAACAGTGAAATATTAAAGAACGTTATGAAAATGGC
>JYDO01000301.1:0-12609 GCA_001447755.1 Trichinella papuae | reverse complement strand
CGGTGAAAAGATTTGGAGGGATCGTCTGTGGCCCAGCGCACATTACCTGAAATACGCAATTGTCTGAAAGCTGAAAAGGATATCACGGACCGTCTGCTGATTTGCATGTTAAATATTTATCCCGTATTTATTTTTTTTATTCGTTTGATTGAGTGTATAACAGTCAAAATCATTGCCAGAAGTGGATGGACTGTCCGGCGCATCTTTTTTAAAAAACATTGTTTTCGAAAAAATATTGTTACTATAGTAGTAGCTTCAGGCATTACGTGTTTACTCAAATTTTGCATTGTTCTCACGCTGTTTTGGACTGTGTTAGCTTGAAAGCGGAAGTCTGGACATGTCCGGACCGGTTGACCAGTCTGGAGCAAGCGTCTGGAATCGCGGAACCGGTGCTGCCGTAGACCAACTTCCCGGTCGCAGCGCCTCCTTTCCGTGCAATTTAATGCCTTTATCTTTTTCAAATTAGCATTAGTAGCGGTTATTTAGCCTCCCTATCACTACTCTTATGGTGTGGAACCTCATAAGCGGAAACAACCTTGCACTGAATCTGCAGATCCACAGCATACCTGCACACTGGGGTTTATCTTTTTGGCGGTTTTGAAATTCGCAAATGTTGAGGGCCGAGTGTAATATGTAAATTTGGCAGCTTCCATTTATAATATCTATACAATTAACAGCGCAGAAAATGTTAGCTGTGTATTAACCTTTTAATTGTTTATTTTCACATATATTTTAAAAATAATTGTTTCAGTTATTCAAACAATCTTTTAAACAAAAATATAACAAAACATCTTTGTAATATTTAAATATAAAATAAATTAAATTTATATATTGATAAGCGTTGCTGAATAAAATTAAATAATTANTTTGAAACAGTATTTATGAACGCGGATGGATAAAAGTAAAGCACTTTGAAAGCGGAAAGCGATGGACAGCACCAAGCAGAAAAGCAGTTAAAGCTGCTTCAAATTCACTCTTCAGTGGACATTGCATTCTTTGATGTCAGCATTTGTGCGCCATTTGTGTGTGATTAATTTTCTTCTGTCAACCTCAACAGTGGGCGTAGGCGCCACAAGGAATATTACAAGTTGATCTTCAATTGTAGATAAAATGAGAAATGAAAACTAATTGTTGCAAAAGGGTTATTTAAAATGGAATTCAAAACTGTTATATTCATTTTCCCTAGTTTTCTGTCTTGTTCGGTGCTTCGTATTTGAGAGTTGTTGCTAATGGAGAGATAAAATTCAGTTTATATATACTCAAAGGAACCAACAAAAATTGGTGTACAGAAGAAGGTGCCCCACCCTGAAACGCACAAATCGCAACGACAAATGTTGGATATGCGCATTGGTAAACAGAATTGTTTTAATATAGCACGTTGTTATTATTGTGTAATATCATGAACTTGCAGTTTCATTTCCAATTTAAGAATTGAGAGGTTGCCCGGGCAAACTGTACACTGTACAGAAGTGAACCGCACAAGCGAGCATGCAGAGGGCTGCCGAGTAGATGCCCATGCATTCTACCATCAGCAGCAGCTGAATGAATTGAAAAGGCTGGCTGCAGAGGATCCGAGGCCGGTCACCCAAATATACCATGAGCTGGCAAGCAGTGCGTCTACCAGCTTAAATACTGCTGGTAATTTTCCAACTTGGGACCAGGCCCGTCACATAATGTACTACAGCCGAGCCCGGAGATTTCCACCCCTCCCGGAAACTCGGCAGGAACTACAGCCCACTGCTGAGCAAAGAGCAGCAAATTCCGGTGAGCAAGTTTAAATATATCATTGACCGACCAATGATATGTTAATTTTTGCCACCAAGGCTGGTGTGAGGCTGCTGGCTCAGAGTAACTGCTGGTGCGGGGATGAGACGTTTAAGATTCTCCTTCGTCCTGGTACCAGCAGTTGTTTACACTTCATGTTTTCATGAACCACGTATAGCCTGATATTTTAAAAGTTTCACTCGAATGCGGAAGAACTAGGCGTCCCACTTGATCTGGTGACGTTTGTATGCGATTTCGAAACCGCCTTGATATCGGCCATTCAAGGCAATTTTCGCAACATCCGGGTACAAGGTTGTTTTTTTCATTTTTTCCAAGTTGTGCTTCAGCAGGTCGGCCGGCTTGGCTTAAAAACTGATTATATTAGAAATCAGGAAGTTCGAAAAAAAAGTAAAAATGCTAATGACATTAGCATTTTTGCCGGTAAACCTTGTACCCGCGAGTTTCGAAATCTTAAATGTTGGGACGTCAGTCAAGTTGAGGCCTTGTTCAAGTATTTCCAGTGGGAGTGGCTTCCGGCCACTAAAATTCCGCTTTGAAATGTGCATGGTACGGCAGTGCGAACCAACAACTAACTATCTGGGATGTTGGCACAGCCGCATGAACGAAAGAGCGTGCGAGCAGCACCTGGGATTCTGTCCCTTTCTTCGTTTGATTATTGACGAACAGGGAAAAATTGCAACGGTAGTGCAAAAGAAGAACGCTGGCTATTTCCTCGTAAGAAGAGGCTTTGTAAGAAGTAGCGCAGCTTACGGAGTCCGACAGTGACAGGTAGCTGCGCTTACAGGTAGACTGTACGCTGGTGCAGTTTTCATAGCTCACTTTTTAAAAGCCATTGCTCATTTCACTCTCTCACCTATAAACTTATGACCATCTGCACACTATTCATTATTGTTGTATATATTTATTCGTTGTTATTCTCTTGTATATCTTTGCACATTGTGCATATTGTAATGTACTTCAGATTTGTTTTTTGTTGTAATATGAAAATTGTATCTATTTTGTATCTATTTTCTGAATGGAAGTATTTGCCAGGTCCTGAAGCGATTGTAAGGTATAGCAGAAAAGTTTCTGTGCAAAATAATCTGTTGATAAAATAATCTGTTTACTTCCACATTCATACTTTCCTTCCCTTGTTGTTTGTCTAGAAGAACATTTTCTTTTTCTGTTCTCTTTCTTATTCTGCGATGGCTGATATTTCTGAACTGCGTCTTGTACCAAATCGTGGAGGCAGTATGTCTCTTAATTTTGAAGGAAGGGCATACAAATCGAAACATACCGGCAAACAGAAGAAATATTGGAGATGTTCAAAAGTATGTGCTGAATGTACAGCATGTGTTCATTGTTATTAACAATTTACCTCATTTTGGTATAGGATAAAGAAAGCTGCGGGGTGCAGTGTGGACAGATTTTGAAATGACGGCCGTGATCAATCGAAAAGATCACGTTGAAACCTGCGGAGTAGATGAGCATCTGACCTATAAAATGGAGAAAAAGGCGCTTTTGAAAAATCGAAGTGCCGAAGAAATGAAACCTCTCCCCACCATATACGACGAAGAAGCCTCTGCCGCCTCCGCTGAGTCTTCTACATCTGGCCAGTTCCCGGTTTATAAGCGGGTGCGAGCCACAACGTACAAAAGTCAGGCAAAGCGCTTCCTCAGACTTCCTGAACACCGTCATGATCTGGTAATACCAAATTAATTTAAGACAGCGAAGTCTGGGGAAGGCTTTTTATTGTGGAAAAGTGAATCGAAACGTCTACTGGTATTTGCGACCGGTTCTAACATTAGATTGCTGGTAAACAGGTGAACCTGGGGCATGGATGGTACATTCAAGAGTGTACCTCAATGGTATCAACAGCTTTTTACCATCTATGTCTTTGTGGCGGGTAACCTGGTGCCAGGAGCCTGTTGTTTATGTACGGGTGAAGTTATTGGCACTTACGGGCATATTTTTTAAGCTTTAATAAACAAAGCGGCAGTCCGCAGGGTCAATCTTAATTCACAAACAATAATTTGAGATTTTGAAACGGCCTGATACCTGCGATTTCCGGCTACTTCCCGAATACAATTTTACAGGGCTGCTATTTCTACTTCTGCCAGGCGGTACATAGGAAAGTAGGTGAGTTGGGACTGAAAATACGATAAAAAACTGAAGAAAGAACAAAAAGAAAGATAAAAATGCTCCTAGCCACCGCTTTCCTCCCTGTACCGCAAGTTGATACGGGTGTTATAATGCTTGAAGCAGGCATTAGGGATACTTTATCAGTTTTTATTCCAATATTTTTGGCAGGAGTGGGTGACCGATAAGAGACTGCCGCTTTGGAATGTACATAATGTAAATATTAGAACGAATAACCATTTGGAAGATTGGCATAATTGGCTGAACAAAAGAGCGAGTAAAAGTCATATTGGGCTTTATGAACTGCTGCAGCTCTTCATAGCGGAAGAGGTTCAGCTCCCTGATTCAACAAGTGCTATCAGTAAGCCCTACCGTTGGTGACTTAAGATGATAAACAGCGTTTATGCAAGAAGTGGTTGCACAATATACGGATGAATACAACAACGGTAGCTGTACGGTGGAGTAGTTCCTTGAAGCTTTAATGTAAACAACGCCTGAGCCGATTTAATGCGGCCTTCCAAGTGTTCGTTTGTATAATATTGTTTTATGTTATATTTCTATTTTATTTCATTGTATTGTATTATTTCGTTTTTGCCTTTTTCATCATTTCTACTTTGTTAATATTGTTCACTGATGTGTTACTTATTGTTGTTGTTGGCTGTTCTTTACTGATGTTGAATAATGAAAAATAAAAATCACTGTTTTACGTACAATAGTCTGTGTTGTTTTCGCTGAGTTATTACTCTCACGTTTGATATAACTTCATTGTGTTACAATGAAATATAGAAGAATGATAAAAATAATTTTTGATAATGCTGATCACTGAAAAGTATAAACTTCGTCGCAAATAATGCATTAAAAAAAACAATTTCAATGAATAATAAAACTTTATTTTGATAAAAGTAAACTCAACATAATTTTGGAATAATCGAAATTTTCGCTAGTAATGAGACGTCACTATGCTGTGTATCTGAAGATTCAGTGCAAGGTTATTTCTGCTTATGAGGTTCCACACCATAACAATGGTGATAACGACTTAATCAAAGTGGGAGGCTAAATAACCGCTACTAATGCTAAGTTGAAAAAGATAAAAACATTAGGGTGAAGAGAAAGGAGGCACTGCAACCGGGAAGTTGGTCTACGGCAGCACCGGTTCCGCGATTCCAGACGCTTGATCCAGACTGGTCAACTAGTCCGGACATGTCTGGATATGACCAGACTTCCGCTTTCAAGCTAGCACAGTCCAAAACAGCGTGAGAACAACGCAGAATTTGAGTAAACACGTAATGCCTGAAGCTACTACTATAATCAGAATATTTTTTCGATAACAATGTTTTTTAAAAAAGATGCGCCTGACAGTCCATCCACTTCCGGCAATGATTTTGACTGTTATACACTCAATCAAACAAATATAAAAATAAATACGGGATAAATATTTAACATGCAAATCGGTAGACGGTCTGTGATATCCCTTGCAGCTTTCAGGCAATTGCGTAGATTTATAAGGCATTAGTGGGATGTATGAGAAGAAGCGGCAAGTATTCGCAGAAATAAGACATTCGTGGTTCCGCCAGAACGCACATGCCGCGAAGGTTAAGAGCCGACTGTATTATAATGTATTGTTTCTTTTATTCATTTCTGATCGTTTTCACAGTGTTAATATTGTTTACTGTGATGTTTTGTTTAATGTTGTTTTTGTGTGCTCCTCACAGTTGTTGTTGTTGTTGAATAATGAAAGATAAAAATCACTGTTTTCCATATTTTTTTGTTGTGTTTGCTTAATCATTTTTATTACATTTGGTTTAACTTCATTGTAATAAAATAAAATATAAAATAATGAAAAAATTGTTTTTGAATATACTGATCATCAAAAAGTTAAAAATTCACAACAATTACTATATTTAAAAAAAGTATTTCTATGAATGATAGAACTTCATAAAATGTGATAATATTAAACTTAATTAAATTTGAAAATATTAAAAATCCCACCACTTGTTAAGTTACAAAGTTACGAAAATAACAAATGGAAATATTTGGACCAATGGAAGGAAAACTATCACAGCTAATCACAATGCAAAATTATGAATCAATGAACTGTTAGACAAGAAAACCTAATCTGCTTTCGGCGCAGACGTCCAATGAGATAACGCTTTCTTCGACCAGTAAGAAAACGCAAAAAAAATTTGTTCTCGATTTAGATCAAATTAAAATAAATAAGCTAGGCACTGCTGATTTCTGCCTTGAAATATACCAATCACAATTCGATAAGCTGCGTTATTGAAAAATTGTTTAATTAAATGCAACTTTAAATTTCCAAGTTTTGAACAAAAGGCAGATGCAATATATTTTAAACCAACTTTAAAACATAACGCTGATTGCTGCTTTTCGTTTCCAGATATACAGTTTAAGTGCAAAGCGAGCAAGCGGTAGGTGGCCATTGCTTTACTTTTATATTTACTTTATTTTTTAATGCTACTTTTTGTTTTAGCAGGGGCACATTTTGAACTATTGCAAACTTTTGGTCTGAAATGAGTCCGATACCTTTGTCAGAGTATTTAAAAATTAAAGAAAAACAAATAGCAAATATGAACAAAGTGGAACTGTTAAAAGAACTTAAGAGAACAGAAGCAAAGCATCGTTTGTTGAAAAAAGAGCTTCATGCATTATCGAACGAATATCATGAGCATCAGCAAACAATAAAGGTAGCAAGAGTACTTTTATTGATTAACAGTGATTGTGATATATTAATTTTTTATTTTATTAACAACGTCATAGAAGATAGAAAGTGAACTTCAGCAATACAAGCGCTTACCATTCATTGTTTGCACCGTCTCTGAAATATTGAAAGCGAACGAAGTTATTGGTGCAGAGCACATAACAAATACTGACAAAGTTGATGCAGCTGGTGAGCAAAACCATGATGAACTAATCGTGGTCAAAGCATTCTCTCGCCTTACATTGCTGCTGCCAAATTCTGGCTTGATAAAGCCAGGTATTTTAAAAGTTGGAGATTTGGTTGCTATTTCCAGAGATGAATTAAAACTTGTAGAATTATTGCCTTCTGAATATGATCCTCGTATTAAAGTATTATAATTCATTAACAATAACTATGCATATGCAATATCAAATTTTAAGGGAATGGAATTAATAAATCAACCAAATCAACAATTCTGTGACATTGGAGGTTTGGATGATCAAATTCAGGAGATGATCGAAGCGGTTATTTATCCAATAACCCATAAAGAATATTTTGAAGCGTTTCGAGTGCAGCCACCAAAAGGAGTTCTCATGTACGGACCGCCTGGTACTGGAAAAACGTTGTTAGCAAGAGCTTTAGCATCGAGTGCTAAATGCACGTTTTTGAAACTGTCTGGTACGGCGCTGCTGCAACGCAAGATTGGAGAAGGAGCAAAGATGGTTCGAGAAGCTTTCAGACTAGCTAAAGAGAAAGCACCAACGGTTCTGTTCATCGACGAAATAGATTCTATAGGTTTATGCTTGTATAAATATTTAAAAATATCAAATTGCACTGATTATTGTTTTAATTGTAGGATCAAAACGTCACAATTCTGACAGTGGAAGTGATCGCGAAGTTCATCGCACCATGTTGGAATTGTTGACACAAATGGACGGCTTTAAAGTTAACGAAAATATTCGAGTCATTGCTGCAACAAATCGACCGGATGTTTTAGATCCTGCACTGACTCGAAGCGGTCGTTTTGATCGTAAAGTTGAACTGCCATTGCCCAATGAGAAAGCTAGACTACAAATAATGCAAATCTACGCTCAGAAAATGAATGTTTCGTAAATTGCAGCAATTTTGTTTATTATTTTATTCAAAATTAGCATATTTGATTCTAGATCAGTTTTATTTGCTTTTAGCCCCAAAGTCAACTTTGAAGAGCTTGCCCGTTGTACCGACGACTTCAATGGCGCGCAGTGCAAAGCTGTCGTAACAGAAGCGGTAGCATCTGCTCATGATTTATAACTTTTCATACATGCTTACGCCTTAATTTAAAATTATTTCAGGGAATGGTTGCTCTGCGTGAAAACAAAGTTCAAATTACGCACGAACACTTTTTAGCTGCAATATTAGAGGTTCAAGCTAAGAAAAAGATGAATATTTTTCTTTATGCATGAAACTTTTTAACTTATAATTATTTAATTTTATTCAGCAACGCTTATCAATATATAAATTTAATTTATTTTATATTTAAATATTACAAAGATGTTTTGTTATATTTTTGTTTAAAAGATTGTTTGAATAACTGAAACAATTATTTTTAAAATATATGTGAAAATAAACAATTAAAAGGTTAATACACAGCTAACATTTTCTGCGCTGTTAATTGTATAGATATTATAAATGGAAGCTGTCAAATTTACATATTACACTCGGCCCTCAACATTTGCGAATTTCAAAACTGCCAAAAAGCTAAACCCCAGTGTGCAGGTATGCTGTGGATCTGCAGATTCAGTGCAAGGTTGTTTCCGCTTATGAGGCTCCACACCATAAGAGTAGTGATAGGGAGGCCAAATAACCGCTACTAATGCTAAGTTGAAAAAGATAAAGGCATTAAATTGCACGGAAAGGAGGCGCTGCGACCGGGAAGTTGGTCTACGGCAGCACCGGTTCCGCGATTCCAGACGCTTGCTCCAGACTGGTCAACCGGTCCGGACATGTCCAGACTTGCGCTTTCAAGCTAACACAGTCCAAAACAGCGTGAGAACAATGCAAAATTTGAGTAAACACGTAATGCCTGAAGCTACTACTACAGTAACAATATTTTTTCTAAAAACAATGTTTTTCAAAAAAGATGCGCCGGACCGTCCATCCACTTCTAGCAATGATTCTGATTGTTATACACTCAATTAAACGAATAAAAAAAATAAATACGGGATAAATATTTAACATGCAAATCAGTAGACGGTCCGTGATATCCTTTTCAGCTTTCAGACAATTGCGTAGGATTTTAAGGCATCGGGGCGGGGGTGTATGAATAGAAGCGGCAAGTATTCGCCGAAATTCGACATTCGTGGTTCCGCCAGAACGCACATACCGCAAATGATGAGGGCCGACTGTAACTGGATGTGCAACAAACTGACATCAAACCAATTGTTAACTAGAGCTTTGAGCTTTCATTCTGCTTCATCATTTAAGCGAAGAATTTTTTGAGGTACTGATCGCTTTTCATATACTTTTGCTTCTTCGTTTACCGAAAATATATGTCAACTCGTTCTTTGCTTCATTCTTCTTTTCAAGCTTGTACATTTCACCTGAACTTATTAAACGTGTATAAACAACAGTTTTGCCAATGTTTTGCTATTGCTAATTAATAACATTTCAAAATTAATAGTAATCAAATATCTCAAACCTCTAATACGTTGTTCACTTTAGGTTAAACGAAAATTTGTTAAACATCATCCATTCCGTTTTATACAAAGCAAATTGCTTATCAAATGTATTTTTGCGTTCTTACCTATACCTTCAATTTCTTTAAACATCTGGAAATCGATATTATTTATTACTGGTTTAAGAAAATGATGCGAAAATGAAACGTTTTTAAAAATGAAACTGCTGTTATGCTAAATTAACTTTTAAGCTACGATAAAAGATATGCTTCTGGCGTGCATGAATTCAAATTTCTACGATTGAAATTTTTGAGCATTAATAAAATAACAACCTTTTGTATTATCACTTTTATAAACCATCTCTTTTGCGTACGAGATTGTTGGGTGCTACTTTCGCCATCATCAACTTTAGCTCGTTTATTTTGTGAGTATTCATAACTCTCTTCCAAACTAAAAAGTAATTCCATAATGTACAATGATGATTTTCGACAATTATACACATACATTTTACCATGTAGTATTCTAAAATTATATTGTTGCCGTAAGATTTCTTTTACCCATGACGTTTCGCCAGGTATGTTGATGCAAATATAAACTGTACGAGTATCCAACGTCGATGCATCACCAACAAAACTGTCATAATTCTATTACAAAATTATTGAATTCATTATATCTTACTGTCAACAGACTACTTACCAATGTAGACAAATAACCTCTGAATAATCCAATTTCAGTTGAAACTGCTGAATTATTGTCTGTGGATTAGGTTTGCGTATTCATCTTTGCAAAATATTCCACTCCGCGAACATCTTGTACCATGCAATGACAACGAACTGAACAACCATCAGGAAGGTTGTTATTTCCATCCAGATGCATTAAACCAACCTAAAGTCAAGTGATGAAAAATATTTTTTCAAAGTCTTACTGCATGTGAAAATAAAGAATAAAACTTTTCAATACTGAAAAACCAAAATATTGTGTACTTGAACAAATCTGTTTCCTTTTAACCAGTCACTGCAAAAATTTAGTGCTTCTTTTTTAAATTCAGCGTAATCTTTCCCATCCTTCAACCACACGCGCTCTAAATAATTGGAATCATTCAAACTTTGTAAAAACAAATAAAACAATTTGCAATTTCCATTTCACATATTAAACATCCTTTATCATCATTATTTGAACATTCCCAATTCAAAAATATCTACTAATTCAATCTTGAAAATTTTTAAAGAAATACTAAAATAAAATTGCTGAAGTACTGACATAAAAGCTAGTTTATAATAAAATGAACTTACCAGCAATATTATCATTTTCTAATAAAGGAGAGTGCAAAAATTTATCCAAGACCATATCGTCGATCATTTTCTTTTTTCTGTTGAATCCGAAGCAAAGACAAATAGTCCTACAAAAGCAAAATCAAGTTCTAATTGAAAAATAGATCATTATAAAAAGTCAAACTTCAGCAATTATTTCATGTTGAAAATTATAGCATACAAATGCATGATTAATATAGAGCATTATTATTTCCAATTCAGTTTTTTTTAATTTTATGGGGAAATATTAAAAGTTTTGTAGTATAAATTTTTTTGTTGACTAGTAAATACGTAAAAGATATACTGTCCGCAAGTACGTGAAAATCATAATAGTACTGTAGTGACGTTGGCAAGCATTTCTTTGGGTGTATAAGAGAAGAGAATGTTCCTGGAACAGGAGTGCAGTCGAACAGTCGAGTTGTGCAATGTAGCACTGTAGAGAATGTAAGAGTTTACGACTTTTGTGTGATGATTAATTGTAACTTTGTGCCTTTGCTGTCTTATTCGTAGATTGGTGCAGTGAACAACGAGCCGGCAACCAGTAGCAATCAAATCAAAGAATGGTCTAACTGTAGAATAAATTTTCACCGCGTTTTCTTACTGGTCGTGATTGGAGGTGTGATATGATTATTTGGATGACATTTTAGAATACGTTAGCCGGTTTTAGCTAATCAGTTTGAGCAAGCAGAACAAATTTAATTAAAACCCGTGAGAGCGTGTTGACATTTGAGATTTTAAGCGACACTCGATGTGACGACTTGGACATTTTTCTGTTCTGTTCATGATTCTCACAATGGCTGATGTTTCTGAGCTGTCTTGTAAAAAATCGTTGCGGTAGTATGTCCCTAGTTTTTGAAGGCAGGACATACAAACTGAAGAACACCAGTAAACAAGAAATACTGGGATGTTCAAAAGTATGTGTTGAATGTACAACATGTTCCTTCTTATTAAGGATTAGTTTATTTTAATATAGGATAAAGAAGGGTGCACAATGTGGACATATTTGGAAGTGACGGTCGTGATCAGTCAGAAACATCACATGGAAAGCTGCCCGGTGGATCAGTATCTAGCAACAAAATGGAAAAGAAGACCTTTTAAAAAAACACCAAGTGCTAAACAAATTACACACATCCTCACAATCTACGATCAAGAAGTTACGCCGCATTAGGTGATCCATCTGCTTCAGGCCAGTTCGCGGTATTAAAGCGTGTGAGGGCTAAAGTGTACATAAACCAGAGAACATTTTCTGGCCTTCCTGAACACTGTCACTTCCAACACGTTACTGATGAGTTTAAGAAAACGAAGTCTAGGAAAGACTTTCTGCTGTATCAATGCATATTCAAGTACATTCTGGTGTTTGAAACCGGTAATAACATTAGTCTGCTGGCAACAAGCACAAGCTGGGCTATGGTGGGTACATTTAAGATCATGTCTGAATGGTATCTACAGCTATTTACTATCTATACCTGTGTGGCAGATAAGCTGGTGCAAGTTATTTAGTGTTCATTTAACGGTAAAGACATCGGCACATACGCGTCTGTTTTTGAAGCTTCATTAAACAAGCGGCTAACCTGAAAGCTTCATTGTATGATTACCGGACCAATGAAACGAAAAATATTTCAACCAATTACAATGGAGAAATGTGCATCAATGAGCAATTAGAAAAGAAAAAACAATCAGCCTACGGCATAAACGTCCAGTACGGAAACGCTTTCAACGACCAGTAAGAAAAGGCGGTGAAAAGATTTGGAGGGATCGTCTGTGGCCCAGCGCACATTACCTGAAATACGCAATTGCCTGAATGCTACAAAGGATATCACAGACCGTCTACTGATTTGCATGTTAAATATTTATCCCGTATTTTTTTTATTCGTTTGATTGAGTGTATAACAGTCAAAATCATTGCCAGAAGTGGATGGACTGTCCGGCGCATCTTTTTTAAAAAACATTGTTATCGAAAGAATATTGTGACTATAGTAGTAGCTTCAGGCATTACGTATTTACTCAACTTTTGCATTATTCTCACGCAGTGTTGGACTGTGCT
>JYDO01000300.1:0-12583 GCA_001447755.1 Trichinella papuae | reverse complement strand
AACAACAACAACATATGACCATATGAAAAGGTTAATTTATATTTATTAGCTTTTTGTTATGAGAAAACGCAAAATACTGTTACAGCATTTTACCTGTATTCAAAATAAATTTTGCTTTTTTAATTTATAAGCAATGTAACATGACTAAATCTATAATATTTTGATTCAATTACTTTTAATTTTGTAACAGCGAAATCCTGTTTGGTCATAGCTTCTCATAGAGATATGGCCTCTAATAGTCTAATACAGTGGTTCTCAAAGTGTGGGTCGCGACCCACTGGTGGGTCACGGAGAGATTCTGGGTGGGTCGCGTAAAACATTAAAGTAAGGGGGGGTGGTTATAGTTGTTCAGGATGTTCAAAAATACTCTCTGATTGGAATATTTTCTCCTAAGCACTTCCTTGTGGAAACTTTACTATCAGTGTGTCATTATTGCAATTATCAATTGTAAACCTCAATAAATTATAAGCTTTAAATAGAAAACTTTTATCATATAATTGATAAAAAGAATTTACATTTCCTCATTAAATTTTTTGAAATATTTTTATGAAATAATAATTATCATTTTGAAAAAAAATTAAAAAAATGAGAAGCATTTTATGTCAGCATTAAAAGTATTTACCCTCAGCATTTTGTTAATTTGTATTTTCATTGCAGCTGAACCACGAATATCATGCTGCCTGTTTGAGTAAAGTGCAGCTAGTGATAATATAACTGAAGTTCTGATTGCAGTTAATCCAAGTAGTCAGCAACTGCAGTAGAAGTGCCATTAATTAAGTTTCAGACAATGCAAACATGAACAAAAACTGCAAATGCACGAATCCCTAACTCTTTTTATGCATCACAGTTTTATTGAATTTTCTAAGCATCGAAAACCTGTAAAGAATGATGAATGCTAGCAATTCAATCAAGATTATTTGAAATAATAAGAGTGGAAAAAACAATTCAAATTTTTATATGCATAACTTATTAACAATAAAAAGTAGAAAATCAAAACAACAAATCATTTATCAGTAGTTTGTTTTACACAAATTCAGATGACAAACTCCTACATAATCAATATCCTGAAGTCAAATATTGATTAACTGAATATTAAAATTTTATTCTCTTATTCCAAAATGCAGACAAAGATAAACTGTATTTCAGCATATCAATTGCACGAATATTTCAATTTAATGAAACTCAGTATCGTTGAAGCAAACGATTGTAGATTTTTATTTCAATAATAACATCCACATCTGCGCACTCATGCATATAAATTTCATTCAAGAAAAGAATTCACACATGCATTTTGAATTCTCGCACTCACCAAAGTAATTGAAAAAGAACAACAATGTTGTTTTATTCCTTTTAAAATTAAATAAATAAAAAAGTGTAACACAGTGCTGCTAGAAATGTTTGAAGCTAATGTCCGCTAATAAGGCAAAGAGAATTACAAAATTTTTGCTCCTAATTCAACTGAAAGCAAAAGTAAAATGAATATCATGCAACATATTCTGGGAAACAATTACTTTGTCAGTTTATTGATAAAAGTATATTTATTCTCACATTGCCACCCAAATTTTACTTAAATTTTTATTACAGTTTAAATTTAAATTACATTTTATTAATTTTATTTTTAACTCGTTTAGTTTTAAATATAACTTGTTGATCTGATTGACATATTTCAGTTTTGGATATAAATTGCATGAAATTTGTATTTGATTTAAAAAAGATGCATCAGTTATTTAAGTGGCAAAATTTTTTTGAGGTATTAGAAAAGCGTTTGTACTTATTATGATAGTATAAAAGCATTTTTACCAACCTGGTAACTCTGCATTAAGAACTAATTTTCCTCTTGTGAATTTAACGTCTTTAATATTATAAAGAATTACATTCAAATGCAGATTAATAACTTTTTACTGAGAGCTTTATGCTGAATTTAAGAATTTTTAATTCTTTCAACGAAATTGAATTGAATAAATAACTTTAAATAAAGTAAATAGCAACAAAATCATTATTTTACTCCATATGTTTGTTTATAAAATAAAATTATTATAATTTATTTGCTGAGCTTTATAGTTTTTTCGTTCAATTTTGTAATAAATGATCTAATAATTTTAAAATTGCTGAGTTATAGCTCCGTGTTGTTATTATTATTAAGAATATAAAGTTGAAAAGATTGACATCTGTTCGTTGGGTATCATTCTTTAAAGAAAATTTTTATTTATGCAATTCATTAGTTAATTATTTTTTTAAACGGACAGTATTACTGTTATACTGTATTAAGGTGCATTTTTTATATAAACTAAGAATGCACACTTTTTAAAAATTATATTCTTCATTACAAATTATTTTATTTGAGAAATGTATTTATGCTGTTTCTTGTTATTTGAGTTTTAAAATTAAGATGGATGAAAATACTGTGCTGCTCCTTGATTTTTACTGTTGTGTTCAACTGCAAACATTGACTTTTCTCTTAATAGGAAGTGATAAAAGCTGGTGTTTGAATTGCTTAGAATTATTCTTTCAGTTGTATCTATTTTGCAATGCAATAAAATTTAGCTTAGCAATAAAATGTTATAAAAATTAGATTTTTTTGTTTTGTAGATTTGTAAATTAAAATTAAATAAACACTTAATAGGTTAAATATATTTATTATTTTAAATGAATTGACTTGTTGTTTACAGAAACACAGTAAACTGCTGAAAGTATTTTCTTTTTTTCAAATTGCTGCAATATATTGAACAGTAGTTATTCTTCGCTGCTCTCAGAGGACTCTTGTACCTAAAATTTGAAAAGCATGCCTTTTAGCAAATAATAAAATAAAAATCAACAATATGTATATAACAGCACTTCAATTTTTAATCAGGTGACATCAGTTTAGCACTAAGAGATTAATATTAATTAATAAAAATTTGAAAATTTCTTACTCTCACACGTTGAGCAAGGCAACGGTTCATGCATTCTGAGTAGGATGTGTGAGCGCTAACGGTGCCTTGCCCAGTTGCTTTAGATTCTTCACTTCTCATCGCTTGTAAGCTGCAAGCTTGTTCACACGGATCTAATTCAACCTTTGGAACGCTTAAAGCATTTTCCTGAAATAAAAGAAAGTTATGCAAAACAGTGCAGAATTAAAGTAGAATACCCTTACGAGTCGAGTTATTTGAGAGAGTTCAACCTTGAAAATACCTTGAAAATTAGAATGTTTAGTTCATTTTGTAAAATTCCGAAATGCATCTTTTCAGACAACCATCATTTCATTTCTCCTAATCTTCACTGCTGTTGCATTTTCATTCAACAACTTTTCCGCAATGATTTTATCGGGAGAATGTATTGCTTATTGCTCTTTTGAATTTTTTTAATTTTTGAAATTTCAAACTTGGAAGTCTTTTATTAAATTTTAAGGCAAATGTTTTGAAATTAATTAAATACGTTTCTTTTTATCAATAATGGTTAATAAAAAATGCTTTTAAAGTTGTGAATTTTCTTTAAAAATCTTTATAATACCTCACTTATCTCTTTTTTTCATTATGGCATTAATTTTAACTTTTTAAAATAATGGCGAACTATATATATTTATTCGACGTAATTTTTATATTATTTATCTTTCGTTTTTAATATCAACATGTGTTACTTACGCGGATCTATTGATGCCCTAAAAGTGAAGGTAGAATATATTATTCATAACACAATATACATTATAACTGTTATTTGTAAACAATAAAATTATTATAAAATCTAATCATATCATAATCATTACAGCTTAGCTGCGTTTGCGATTTTTAAAATGAAAACTCGTTTAAGTTAGCTTTTCATTTAAACTGGAAATGAATACACTACTTTTCATTTAAAAAGCGTATGAATATCATATGTGCTGTTCATAATGACACCTGTATGTTTCAAATTTTGAAACTTTAAATTTTTAAAATATAAATTGCTAACTTTGAAATTCAACTATATTAGATAAAGTTAAAAATGGCGGCATTTGACTTACATTTCCACCAAAGCCTAAAAAAGAAAGAAAAGAAACATCACTTGCATGATAGGTTTTTTCAAATAGAAATTTACATATAATAAAAGAAAAGTATTTATTAATAATGGCCAGAAAATAAGCGACAGAGTAAAAACAGGAAATCAGTATGCTCAATTAATTTTAAGTTAATATAACCTGGCCAGAAATAATTAAAATAAAAAAACTTGACTTTACACTTTTCTAAAAAATTCACAGAACTTACGAACAAAGCGGCAAGGCAAATGATAACGGCTTTCATGTTTTTATCACTGGTTGATTTCAGTCTGATTTGCCACTTTGCTGCTGCAAAATATATAGGAAATTTTTTGTTTGAATTATTCAATCACTGACGTTGAACTAATAATTATTTCTTTGTCAATGTTTTATTAAACAATTTTATAAGACAAAATAAAATGCATATATAAATTACATTTCTACAGTAACTGTTAGCTGAATTGTTTACTGTTTCTTAAAATCAATATTTAGATATTGAACGATGTTTCGTTTCACGTTTAACTGTATAATATACTATGCCAGTAGTTCTCAAAGTGTAGGTCGCGCAAAATCTCAAAGTAAGGTGGGTGGGGCAGTTGGTCTTTATGTTAATTAGAACAGTTTTATTCATCGAAAATTGTTGGGTGAACAATTAAACTGTGATTTAGTTACGGAAGCCCTAAGAATGACCATTTCTCTTCGGTTTCTTACAGCATCCCGGTAATATGGCTATTGGCATATCCACAAAGGCGGATGAATAGGTTTGACTGAAATTTCTTTGTTTAAAATGAGTTTTGGTCGTAAAATATTAACACAGTTTTGACTATCAGTTTAAAACACATATCCAACTGTTTCAACCGCAGCATTAAAAGTGCTGCTTTCTTTTACTACTTCGTACATGTGCGAAATTGGATTTTCAGCAATATTGGAATTAAAAGCAAATTTCGAAATAAGCTACAATTATCCAACATCTTGCGTCTAAAACTAACAGGTATTAGTGTGAACGTCAAAGAAGTCATCAATCAAAACAGAAAACAAGCCCATTGTTTGCATACACCTCATTATGCATTTAACTAATAAACTTATACATTATAATTAGGTGTATTCATTAAAAAATTTAAAAGTATTAAACTTATATTTTTTTATTTAACTCCCTTGCCTTTGAAAATATGCATTGCAAATCGGTGGGTCGCAAAAAGTTACCGTTTTCTACAGTGGGTCGCAGCCCAGAAAAGTTTGGAACCACAGTACTATACAGTTGTGTCAGCATCACTTTCATGAGTGTTTTCAATGATACATGGAATAAATGAAGAACCCACCTATTATTTTTTACTGTAAAAATTTTATTGATAAAATTGTTAAAACAAAAACTTTAATGAACGATAATGATCACACTTTATTCGCACATCTTCATTGAACGCTCAGTTTTCTGACTCTTCTGCCCATAATTCTATTTACAACATTATTGACCCTTTAAATATGAGTTTAAAATATGCGCCAAATTTATCGATGCCGTTATTCTTTTACTATTTTCTTAATGCTTTTGGGCATTTTCTGCCAAGCTTTAGTTTTTGCATTGTCACATTTTTTAAAATTATACTTCATCAGAGGTCATATTCAAAAAATGAAATTTAGTAGTATATCAATTTTTTGAAAAAAGAAAATTGAGAAACGTCACTATAATCTTTATATGTTTAACGTAAATGCCAGAATGTATATATACTTTTACAGCATTGAATACTTAAAACATATAAATCATTTTGTAATGCATCATATGTTGATACATTTAATTTTTTATCATGTATTGTCTTCTGCTATCTTTATCTTTCATTTCTGCTTTACTTCATCTTAATAAAACTGTACGGTGATGAATATTTTTCAAGTGTGATGAACATTTTTGCAAATATGAACGCAAGCGGTTTTGTTTATTGTTAAATAAGCCACATGATTTGCAAATTTATCTAATTTTTTGACTCATTTATTGACTTACTTTGACCTTGCTTTTGTAGAATCTTAAAGTAAACATAAGCATTATATTATACAACCAGTTATCGCAGCTATGCTTATTAACAAAAACTTGCAAAAATATATGTCGATAAGCTTGAGGCGTAAAGTTTGCATGCGAATTCAAAATTTGGGCAAATTTATTTCAAATTGAATCCTATAACAGCTCAACCAGCAATTGCTAAAAAATACTTTGGCATAAATCAAGACTTCATCATAAGAATTATTTCATGGACAAATAAAACATACGCGCATGTTTCTATAGTATTTGCCTTTATTTTAAATAAATTTCATCTCATAAAAGCATTATTACATGCGTCATAGTTCTCAGCATGTTTCTCAAAACATCTGTCACAAGTGCTATATTGAAATTACATGTTGAATTATTTTGAATATTTGTGATTTTCTTGTCATTTCATTTATCATGAACAAGAATAAGTGAACATGTAAATAATTTTTGAAATAAATGAAATCTGTCAATGTAAACTCAGTTATGATATTAAATGAGACAATTAAACATTCAAGTAATGTTGGATCTTACTACATATTATTGCAATAAAATGAAATTGCGATACATTCTTCTACTTTTACATGACTTATATGTAACATATTTTTACAATCATTTTTATGTAAGCAGTAAATAAAAGCGAAAACGTAGATTGAAGTTTAACATTGATGGTGAACATAGCACCGCTTTTGTCTTATGCATTCAAGGGTGCTTGTGTTTTATATAATAAAGTCTTGATCTGTCTGTCTCTGATTGTGACGAACAAATGAGGCACACGTTACATGATTGAGGGCGGTTCAGTGAGATTAAATTTTCTAGTCAAATTTGAATTTAAATAAGTTAAAGTTTTATTGCTTGCAATGGAGGTATGGAGAAGAGGTACAAAGAAGGAAAATTAAAAATATATGAGAAAAGATGAATGAAATATATATGTTCGCTTTATTCATGAGCGTTGCAAATTTCAAATTCTTTTCTTTTAAATTAAACAGTTTTTATTGAACATGCTGCAGAAGTGATGGCCAAATTTTTTTTTGCCTTGATCAGCTTTACTTGATTCCAAATGGCAAGAACGCTGAGACCAAGCGGTTGCAATGGCCAGAAATAATCTCCAATTTCAGAGAATGGAGTATTAGTGTACATGTAATATACGTCGATGGCAGTTGGCAAGCTTAAGACGGTCAGCGTATATGCGATCACTTTGACCGCTTGTCGGCTAATATGTAAATTTCGTCGAATTTGAATTGTACGAATTCCCATAATTTTACATTTTCCTTGTTTCAGTTTCATTAATGCAACGATGAGTATGAAAACTGAGGCAAAACTAACAATCAATAGCATTACACAAAACAATTTGTTAAATGTTCCTGTAACGATGGTTCGAAAATAACAATCCTCTATAATGATTTTATAACCATTGTTCAATAATGTTGACAACCAACAGGCGATGAGAACAAAAAGTACTGGAAAAATGAGAAAGAAGAAAATTTCTAGCATAGTTATTCGCTTTGACCATCCGTAATTTTTCTCTGTTGATAAAATGCACAAGCAATTAAGCGACATCACAAGCATCGTGAAATAAATCAAGGTCTGACCAATGGTATACATGGTTGGGTTTGGATTCGTTATCATGCATTCTAGTTTTGTTGAAAAATTTTTTCCTTTTGTTAAACTCAAGCATTCGTAACATTCAAATGAAAATCCGAGTCCAACCAATGCACTGCCAAAACTGTACGCTAAACAAAGTGGATAATAAAAATTTAATTTATATTCAACATTTTAAAATATACTTGGAATAAAACTTTTATCATTGTAATAAATTGTACAAAATAATACCTATTGTCAGTTGATCCATTTTTTTCTTTCCCTTCTTCATTGCAGATATTATTACAAATATTGTATTTGATAAAAATGCAAGTTGTCCAAAAACTACATTCATAATGTCAATTGTTATGGTCATTGTGTGTAAATCTAAAAATGCTAATGAATTGTAATTTATGCTGACGCTTCTTGTTGTTGAAATTGGATGGTATCATAATGCGATTCAAACAATCAATTTAATAATAATTTTTTAATTAATAATAATGAGAATAGCTTTTAAGAATTTTAAAGTAATTTTCAAATCATTTAGTTTATTAGTATATGAAAAAAAATTTCGCAATTCTTTTCAAAGAATTCACATCTAAAATTCATGACAATTTTCTATTCAAAATTTTCAACATCTACTTTTACTTCATTTCTTGCTTGCCAAATATTTCATTAAAAGAAATACGTAATCCATTCTATCATGCTCGAAACATGTCATTATACATTTTAAACAACTTAAAAGTATAAAGTCTTAAATATTTCAACAAAATGCATGCGTTGCAAAAATGCCCTACCAATTTGCTTTTCATGGCTGCTTGGCACATTCATCCCTTTTGTTCATTATTTCTCCATTGCACTTTATATGTATAAGCTTCACCATCATTTGCTTGATTTTTTAAATTTATAACTTAAATGTTACAATATCACGAATTACTAAGTTGTATGTCATTTAAGTGCAGCAAACCTTTAAAAATTATATTCACTATTCAATGTTACTTCATCTGTTATGGGTCAAATTTTTATTTACCCCCAAATCATTTTTCTGGCTTGCAAATTAAATTATATAATCGACTTAAGCATGATTTTGAAATTAGAATTAGTTGTTATGCTATTGTTGTTAATTTTAGTCGTGTTTCTATATGGCAACAACGGCCCTTAAGGTCTTAGAAATGTGCATTGTTTTTAAGTCAGCAATCAATACAACTATGTGTTAAAATATTACGGACTAGCTATTATGAATTACTAATTTTTGTAATATGACTTAAATTATTCCGTGGTTGTGTCAAAAAAAGATAGATGTAACATTTAACATGCTTTTTGTCATACTAATCAGAACGCGCAGGAACATATTACAGTAGTTTTCCACGTCACCAGTGTGCGTGCGTAGGTGTGTTCTCGCGTTCCCTCGGTGTGTGCATTGTCTTTCTGTCTGTGTGTTCTTTGTGTGTGTAATCTTTTGTGCGTTATACATTAGCTTGGTATTGTGTTGTCATTCCTAGTAAAGTTCTGCATATATCGATCAGTCACATTCACAATAGAAGGAATCAAATATTTCAAGCATGAGCTGTAGCAAATCTTTATGGTTGCCACTGTCCGCTTAATTCGCACTTAGATCTCGTCCATATATCAGCCATTCATTCACCACAGCGATGATGGTCCAAAAAAATTATTTTATGCCTAGTTCTACTTCAGTGCTTCTGTACAATTCTCTTATCATGCTCGCTAAATCAACTGTATTTGTGGTATTCGTTTTCAATGGACAGAAATGAAACGCCCACCATGTCCTTCTCCTTCTCATCCCACCTTTTCACTTTACACACCGGTTGTGTGGAAACGTAAGCGGAAGAAAGATCCAGTATTGAGCTATCATACAATTGCACAACGCTTAAATCTTATTCCACCATGCTACGGGCACGGTAGGCACCCCGACCGGCAATTTTTAATTGTTTTTCTGTTTGAACCCGACCAAAGACAACATACCCGGAAATGGCGCATCAATAGGTGGCATACTGTTTTCTTTTCCACTTATACTATGCTTCCTGAAGGTCTTAGATTTCTCATCTTCTGACTTCAGCTGTGCTGAACTTTCATCGACAGAGACAGACATACCTCTGATCGTCCTCACTGTCTGTTTCTGAATCAGTAACATCAACATAAGGCAACACAATGAGCACCTGGATTACTCTTTTACTTCTAGAATGAAGAACGCTAAAGTCGCAGTGCTTGTCGATGGTCGATCAAATGTGAAAATAGTTGCCGTGATTTCTTACCTTTCATATCTTTCCCTAACTCACAGTTCCATTATCCATGTCTCTGGTGTTTTACTAAGAGAAGAGTTATGCCAGCTTATATCTTTCACCTGCCACCTTCCTGGAATGATTTTTTGTAACTTCTGTTTAGCTATGTTTCTCAAAATGTAGCTGCATCTGACGCAACTGCTAACATACAAGGTTCAGAATATCATGTTTTATACCAATCAAGTGAAAGCTACTTTTTGAACATAAAGCGAAGTTAATACAAAATATTATGTGAATTGTTTTCATGACGATACCTGGGGTTAATCAATAAATTTCATCTTCTGCTACAATAGGAATTGCATCTTGCCAATACTTTTCAAATATTGCAAATATTCAAATATGTTTCAAAATTTGGCATACTTTTGACAACATCACGTTGATCATGCATTATATGGATAAAGGCCGTTGTAGCCATAAGGCAGGAACGCTTTAATGCATCACCTCCCCCGAGACGTTAACTTACGTATTTCAATCCTTGGAATACATTTCGAGATAAAATACGGATGAAATAAAAAGAAATCCGGCCTCATCGCTTTCTTAAAATATTTATTTATTTCATGAAAAAGTTTAAACTTTCCGAAAATTAAAATTTTTTAAAATGCTGCTTAAATAAATATGAATATCTCACTGAAAATATAAGGATATGTGATGAACTTTTTGTCAAATGAAGAGAAAAAAAATGAAAGGAAATAGCAAAATCATAACTGTTTTCTTTAAATTGATTAAATTTCATCATTCAATGAACCTTGTGTCGCCATACGGCAACAACAACAACATATGACCATATGAAAAGGTTAATTTATATTTATTAGCTTTTTGTTATGAGAAAACGCAAAATACTGTTACGGCATTTTACCTGTATTCAAAATAAATTTTGCTATTTTAATTTATAGGCAATGTAACATGACTAAATCTATAATAATTTGATTCAATTACTTTTAATTTTGTAAAAGCGAAATCCTGTTTGGTCATAGCTTCTCATAGAGATATGGCCTCTAATAGTCTAATATAAACATCGTGGAGTAAATTCCATTATATTTGGCAAAATGTCAAAAACCTGCAAAGATATTACATAATTAAAATAAAAGTTTTCCTTTTTTTAATGATTAGTTAGAATTTAAGCCTGATCCTCAACATCAACGCTATTTCAGAGTGTTATACTTTTATTAATTATTCATTATAAGTGACTGTGTTATGCATTTTACTTATAAATTAAAGTTTAATTATGTTAAGATACATTGTATTTATGTAATTTATCACAGTAGACAAAATTTGGATAAAAATCGAAAGTATTTTATAAAGTACCTCAAATTATATATATATATATATATATATATATGCTAATACAATACGCAAAGTTATCTTGGTTGTGAATGGAACTTCAAAAGCACCTTCATATGTTATTGATGCACAACTAGAAGATGTTCGAAAATACTCTCTGATTGAAATATTTTTTCCTAAGTACTTCCTTGCGGAAACTTTACTATCAGTGTGTCATTATTGCAATTATCAATTGTATACCTCAATAAATTATAAGCTTTAAATAGAAAACTTTTATTATATAATTGATAAAAAGAATTTAAATTTCCTCAATAAATTTTTTGAAATATTTTTATGAAATAATAATTATCATTTTGAAAAAAAAATTAAAAAAATGAGAACCATTTTATGTCAGCATTAAAAGTATTTACCCTCAGCATTTTGTTAATTTGTATTTTCATTGCAGCTGAACCACGAATGTCATGCTGCCTGTTTGAGTAAAATGCAGCTAGTGATAATATAACTGAAGTTCTGATTGCAGTTAATCCAAGTAGTCAGCAACTGCAGTAGAAGTGCCATTAATTAGGTTTCAGACAATGCAAACATGAACAAAAACTGCAAATGCACGAAGCCATAACACTTTTTATACATTACAGTTTTATTTTATTGAATTTTCTAAGCATCGATAAACTGTAAAGAATGATGAATGCTAGCAATTCAGTCAAGATTATTTGAAATAATAAAAGTAGGAAAAACAATTGAAATCTTTATATGCATAACTTATTAGCAATAAGCAATACAAAATCAAAACAACAAATCATTTATCAGCAGTTTGTTTCACACCATTGCAGTTCCTACATAATCAATATCCTGAACTCAAATATTGATTAACTGAACATTAAAATTTTATTCTCTTATTCCAAAATGCAGACAAATATAAACTGTATTTCAGCATATCAATTGCACGAATATTTCAATTTAATGAAACTCAGTATCATTGAAGCAAACGATTGTAGATTTTTATTTCAATAATAACATCCACATCTGCGCATTCATGCATATAAATTTCATTCAAGAAAAGAATTCACACATGCATTTTGAATTCTCGCACTCACCAAAGTAATTGAAAAAGAACAACAATGTTGTTTTATTCCTTTTAAAATTAAAGAAATAAAAAAGTGTAACACAGTGCTGCTAGAAATGTTTGAAGCTGATGTCCGCTAGTAAGCCAAAGAGAATTACACAATTTTTGCTCATAATTCAACTGAAAGCAATAGTAAAATGAATATCATGCAACATATTCTGGGAAACAATTACTTTGTCAGTTTATTGATAAAAGTATATTTATTCTCACTTTTCCACCCAAATTTTACTTAAATTTTTATTACAGTTTAAATTTAAATTACATTTTATTAATTTTATTTTTAACTCGTTTAGTTTTAA
>JYDO01000299.1:0-12759 GCA_001447755.1 Trichinella papuae | reverse complement strand
GACGCCATTTTCATGTGCATCTAGTAGAGCGCTTCGATTTTTCCAAATGGTGGAAACAGTTGACTGTGATAATCCAAGCTGCTCGCAAATTGAAGCATTTTTCTTACCATCGTTCAGTTCAATGCACTGACAACAGCAACCTTGTCTTTCACAGACAATGCTATTCTCTTTGAAATGAGTGCGCTTGCGATGTAATGCAAGAAGGAGTAATGTAGCATAAGCACAACGTGCAAAACTGCTCTGCGCCGCCAGTTACGTAGGCACAATTGTGTGACGTCATTTACTACTACTGCAGGCTATGAACGCTCACAATTGTTACTGATTTTCATCGTTATATCCGAGTTTTAAGATTGCTATAGAAAATGTTTTTAATGTGTACGACATAACCCAACCAACCAAAGATAAAATTTCTATCGCAGTAGCCGAGACATCGTTATAACGAGATCGTCATAACCAAGTTCTACTGTATTAAATTCAATTAACTACTATTTTCCTCAGTGTTAAACATTACAATGAAATATTTTTCGCATTTAGTACCAACGCAGTTTATTCAAAAATCATTATCATGAAGGAGTTAATTTATATTTTCCAATATTAAAAATAAAAAAATGAAAATGTTAAATATTTTTTTACTTCACAAGAAAAAAAAACTGGTATTATAACTATCAAAAATCATTTATTGCATGCTTCAACATTAGACGCTGCAGCAGTAAAAGCGTTATAAACATGAGCATTCTCTAAACATACAGCTGCACCTGGAATTTGCTTTTCAGCCGCCTAAAAGAAAGGAATTTCACATACATTAAAAATTATGAATATAGTTCATTTCAACAATTTACTTTATAATCATTAGTTGTGAAACAAACAGTGTTCTTTCCTTCAACTAATGCCCATTTTGCGTTGTCATTTTCACGACTCACTTGAACACCATCAAATTGCATTGGAGAAGCAATTTTTCGAAGTTGATATTGTCCATTGCAAATTGATTTCGATCTTGCGTCAGAAGGTGCCCATATTCTGATGCTTGCAGCAAATCTCTTTCTCAGAACTCTTGCATACATATCTAAAGAATTAGAAATGAAACCGTTAAATCTGATATTTCAGTAAAACTAAATTTACCTGCAAATGATTTTGAGTGCTTCCCGAAAGCTTGAATATTTGCAGCTGCATGAGCTGATTTTGTTGCAAATTTTGCATGTTCCAAAAAAGGTGTTATTCGAATCTCAACTCCCGTTGCCAAATTTGATAATTCATTATGTTGATTCAAAAGTGCAGGAGGTAAATTATTTGCATATATGTATGGTTCTTGGTATCGAATTGCTTTAGCTGAAAATTAATGAATAATTGAGTATTAATGCTTAAACAGAATGAAAACCATTTGTTGCAGATGAATGTTAACAGAATAATAAAGATGTAATTTAGGTTTAATGGGTGTAAATATTGGTAAAAATTGCTGTATTTTTATACCAACTGAATTTAAATGAGCTTCGATAAATGATACACACAAAAAGATGTGTCCTTTCGTCGTTTCTGCTGGAGGCCAAGAATAACCACCAAGATGAGCCAAAAAATTAGGCACAGTGTGCACAAACCACGCTGCTGCGTCAGTTACTGTACTGTCAACTAAAAGTACTCCTAAAAACAAAATATGCGTTCATTTCGTTTAAGTATTGCTTCAATAGACAACTTTAAAATAACCTTTGGCTTTGCTTTTTTCATTTCGTGGCGGCAAGTTTGGTGGATCATCACTATATGCAAGAACTTTGATGTTCATGTGGTCTGCTATAAAACTAGCCATTGTTGTAAATACTGAATGGCCTCTGCCTTGATCGATAGTTTGAGCAGAACGAGTCCAAACTGGATTTGCTGCTGATTTTAATAGTTTTGTGCTTAACACATTTGGAGGTTTGTATACAAAAAACCTTAAATTGGAATATTTCTATATCTGTGGCTCATACACTGAAGAACAGAAAGGCATTTATTCAAAATTTGTTAATATCAGTAATAGTTTTTATATAATTTTCCACCTCTTTGAATAATGACATTTAAATTCTTAAATTTATAACTGCATTTCAAATATTTCAGTTTTTTAATTAAAGCGCTTGTTTTACATGAAACTCTTTAATAGTAAAATGAATTTTCACAAGTAGTGGCATTAGTAAACTTACCAATCTACATCAATATCACCATCATCTTTGCAAGTTGAAACCTGTGCAGTACAACTTTTCAATGAAATCAAAATAAGAATTACTGCTGTGAACATTATTTCAATGAATGTTTGATATTTTAATAATTTTTCTTCTTATATGTTTTCATTTACGTTGCGCATTTATATGTAGAAATTAATCACTATGCTTATACTCGGCAATGTTAAAGCATATTTATTTATTTTATGTTAATTACAATTCTGCAACAATTACTGAAAACATCAAATATTTATTTAAATAAGAAATGTGGAGATATGGAGTTGAGTTATTGCTTACTCAATTAGTTGTATTAATACTTACTTGATTTATGTACTTTTAATGAATCCACATTATTTCGTTTTAGGATTGACGTAAGCAGAGTGCCTTAACTTCAAGTAAAAGATATTTTCTCAAATTCGAGAGCAGAATAATTGAAAATAAAGTTTAGTAATAGAAGTTATGTTAAATTCTCTTACGTTCGAATATTTTTAACAATTATTTAAGAAAAACACGCATATTGCTTCTTATCAAAAAACATCATGCTTGTCGAATTTCACTTGTCAGTGTTACTTGCCATGCAATTCTATGCAAAATTTTATTTTCTTCAGTTATGGCTTTATTTCTTAAATTTGATTTCATACAAACAAATATTCTATATTCATTGTTATTTATTTTTATTTTATGAATTCACCTAGTATTTCATAACGTGTGGTCGCACTGCAATAGTATATTTAAAATATTACATAGCACTGCACAATGAAAGCTAGGTTAAAATTTTGCCATTAATTTTAACATTGGTATTTCGTCGGTTCAGCTATTTATATAGCAATGCCTAGAACTGCATTCATGATGAATGTTAATTGCTTCGTAATACTTAGTACATTCAGTCCAATATTATGACGCAAATAAATTTAATATAATGCTTATTTTTCTATTTTCAAATATTAAATTCAATTAACTATTATTTCCTTCAGTATTAAGCATTACAATGAAATATATTTTGCATTTAATATCAACGCAGTTTATTCAAAAACCATTATCATGAAGGAGTTAATTTATATTTTCCAATATTAAAAGTAAAAGAACATGAAAATGGTAAATAATTTTTTACTTCACAAAAAACAGAAACTGGTATTACAACTATCAAAAATCATTTATTGCATGCTTCAACATTAGACGCTGCAGTACTGAAAGCGTTATAAACATTAGCATTCTCCAAACATACAGCTGCACCAGGAATTTGCTTTTCAGCCGCCTAAAAGAAAGGAATTTCGCATACATTAAAAATTATGAATATAATTCATTTCAACAATTTACTTTATAATCATTTGTTGTAAAACAAACAGTGTTCTTTCCTTCAACTAATGCCCATTTTGCGCTATCAGCTTCACGACTCACTTGAACTCCATCAAATTGCATTGGAGAAACAATTTTTCGAAGATGATACTGTCCTCTACAAATTGACTTCGATCTTACATCAGAAGGTGCCCATATTCTGATTTTTGCAGAAAGTTTATTTCTCAAAACTCTTTCATACATATCTGAATGACAGCATTAAGTATTATTGTTTTTCATGCTTTAACAGACACAAAATTACCTGCAAATGATTTTGTGTGTTTTCCGAAAGCTTGAACATTCGCTCCATTATTTCTTGTTGCTAATTTTGCATGCTCCAGAAAAGGTGTTACGCGAATCTCAACCCCCGTCGCCAAATTCGAAAGCTCATTATGTTGATTCAAAAGTGCAAGAGGTAAATTATTCGCATATATATATGGTTCTTGATATCGAACTGCTCTAGCTGAAAATTTGCAACTATTTAAGAATTACCACATAGAGCCATTGAACTCAGCAAAGCTAGTTTTCTCAAAATACTGAGATGGAATGGCTATAAGCTTTAATATGTCTCATTTTCATACCTACAGCATTTAAAGATTCTTCATTAATTGATAAACATAAAAATATGTGTCCCTTTGCTGTTTCTGTTTGTGGCCAAGAATAACCACCAAGATGTGATAAAAATTTAGGCACTGTGTGCACAAGCCACGCAGCTGCATTAGCTGCTGAATTATCAATTAAAAGAACTCCTAAAAATAATATGTAAATTTAACTTATGTCTGTAAAGATTTTTTCTTAGTCTGCACAAGAATGAAAGCACCTTTGGCTTTGCTTTTTTCATTTCGTGGCGGCAAGTTTGGTGGATCATCACTATATGCAAGAACTTTGATGTTTGGGTTGTCTGCTACAAAATGTGCCATTGTTTGAACTATTGAATGGCCGTTGTTACTCTGGATAGGTTGTGCAGAAGGAGCCCAAGCTGGATTTAGTCCTGACTGCATAATTTTTGTTTGTAAAACATTTGGAGGTTTGTATACAAAATACCTTCAAATAAAAAATTCATTACAAACCATGATGCATTATAATTGAGATATTAGCGTTAAAGCAAAGTTATGTCAATGTAGTCATTATAACTTTTTGTAATTGTAGCGCAGCTGCTTCATTAAAAAAATGAATTTTACAATCTTGCGTATTTAATTTACATACCAATTGAGATCAGCATTGTTATCTGCTTTGCAAGTTGCAACACCTTGCGCCCAGCTGCTTCCGAGTGATATCAAAATAACAGTTACTATTGTCAGCATCATTTAACTGAGCTTTGATATCTTTTCATAGTACTTTGTGCGTACGTATATAAATTTATATACATATTTATGTATACTCGTAAGAATGTATTTCTATGTTTATTGTAGCAAATGTTTATTCCAATTTGTTCAATAAATATTAGTTAGTTAACTCAAATCATGAACCAAAACAGCCACCTTTTAGTTAAATAAGCAATAAAGAGCTCAGTAATCAGCTCTAGTAATTAATTACTGAATGATAATATTGTTTGTTTTCATTATGTCAGAAAAATAAACTTTTCTTGAAGTATCTGTTTGTCTATGTATCAATAATGACGTAAAAATGCAATTCATCAGTTATTCACAGATTTGCAGTTTGATAATAAAATAATTAAACAATTATTTATTATTTTTACATCTTTTACAAATTATTTTTACATCTTTTACCTGATTTCTTTTTATTCTTTACCGCTTTTTAATCAAGGATTTGCATGTAATATTTTCGTTACTATTGATGAAATTCCCTTTAAAATTAACATCAATGATAGTTAGATAAAGTTTTCCATGCACAGTAAGCTTACTGCTAAAAGAAATTTCTTTGCTTATTCTTATCTAGAATCGCATTCAGTGTTAATTATCTGAACAGATTTTATCAGATATAAATAACATAGAAATAGAAAGTCAGAATATGATTTGCTAAACATCCAAATTTCTTGATATGTTCGTTGTTGAAATTAAGTTAAAAAGGAATGTTATGTGATAAAGATGTTAATTTTCAGATTCAATAAATAGCCTAAAAAAGCAAGCAGAAAATTATTTTGCAGTTGGGAGCAAATTTAAGTTTCACAATGTAAAATATAAATGACTACCTATGAAGAGGTAGTTATATGCTAATTTTTATTTCATTTTACAGACTGTTTATTATAATTTAGATATATAATTACATTATATGCGTATTTTCTATGCATTATGATTTATTGAGGTGGTTCATTTTTTAATATTTCATCCATCTATCATAAAGACATTTCTTTGTTTGATGTTTCAGTTCTGTGAAAATTATAAAGCTATTTCAAAAGAATACAACATTTACACTGTGGTAGGTCTGAATTTTATCGTCTGTCCATAAGATATTTTCAAATTTTTCAACTCCTGAAATAATTTCATAATGAATCAAAATTTTACTGATTTCCTTTCACTTTATTTTGATTTAATTAAATCTTTTAAATAAAAATTGCAAAATAAAATCAGAGAAGTAAAAAGTTTATTATTTTATTATAATAAATGGCTTAGGCCTGAGTACTAAAAAATGATAAAGAAAACAATTCCTAACGTCTGTCTTCATAAAAACAGTTTATTAAAATGCCTCTATCATTTATATTTTGTAATATCGAAATCAAAATTAAATTAAAAGAAAATCACAATAATATCATGGTATTACAGAATATAAAACCGATATTTTAATTATTTTAAATTATTTATTGCATGCTACAATATTAAATGCTGCTGCACTGAAAGCATTATAAACGTGCGCATTTTCAATACAAACAGCAGCACCTGGAATCTGCTTTTCAGAAGCCTAAATGGGAAGGAATTTATAAATTGTACTAATATTTTAAAACAAATATGAATTTATTTTTCAAAATCTTACTTTGTAATCATTTGTTGTAAGGCAAACAGTGTTCTTTCCTTCAACTAATGCCCATCTTGTGCTATCAGCTTCACGGCTTACTTCACTATCAGCAAACTGCATTGGAGAAGCAATTTTTCGAAGTTTGTGTTGTCCTTTACAAATCGATTTGGATCTTGCATCAGAATGTGCCCATATTCTTATGCTAGCTGATAGTTTATTTCTCAGAACTCTCCCATAGATATCTGAACGATAATATTAACCTCTGTTGTATTTTACGTTATAATAGACAGAAAATTACCTGAAAATGATTTTGTGTGTTTTCCGAAGACCTGAACATTTGCTTCAACTTGTGTCCGTTTTGTTACAAATCTTGCATGCTCTAGGAAGGGCGTCACTCGAACCTCAATTCCATTTACCAAATTGGATAATTCTTCATGTTGATTCAAAATTGCAACGGGTAAATTATTTGCATATATGTATGGCTCTTGGTATCGAAGTGCTTTAGCTAAAAAGTTTAGTTTCATAAACTGCCAGTAATGAAATAATTGATTTCAAAAATGCGTGTCATAAATGAGAATATTCCAAAAGAAAAATTTAGATGGCTATAAATATTGATCAGAATGTTCATACTTCCATACCAACAGAATTTAAATGAATTTCATTAAGCGATAAACACAAAAACATGTGTCCTTTTGCTGTTTCTGCTGCTGGCCAAGTATAGCCGCCCAGATGTGCCAGAAAATTTGGAGCAGTATGTATAAACCATGCAGCTGCGTCAGTTACTGTATTATCAACTAACAGTACTCCTAAAATCGATATGTCTTTATTGCCGTAGTGTCACAAAAAATATTTGAAAGTAGAATCACCTTTGGCTTTACTTGTTTCTTTTCCAGGAGGTAAATTCGGTGGATCGTTGTTATATGCAAGAACTTTGATTTGTGGAGTGTTTCGTACAAAATCTACCATTGTTCTTCCTATTGAATGCTGTGCATTATTAATTGATCTCACCGAATTTCCCCAAGCTGGATCTGGTCCTGATTTCATAACTTTTGTGCTTATCTCATTTGGAGGTTTGTAAACGAAGGACCTGTAAATGAAACGTATATGTATGAAGAAGAACTTTTACAGATAAAAAACCATAAGTGAATGATTTGTTGATGTGCTTAATATAGCTCTTGCAATTTCATTAAGTTTGTTTTAGATAAAATACTTCAAAAAGTGAAATAAATTTCAACATGCATTTTTAGTATGCTTACCAATCTACATCTACATTATTATCATCTTTGCAAGTTGCAACCTGTGCAGTGCAACTTTTGAACAAAACCAAGATGGCAATTGCTTCTGCGAGCCTCATTTCAATGAACTTTGAACAATGGATATTTTGGTAATTTTCTTTCTTATATATTTTCTTTTATTTATGTTGTTCATTTCTGTATAAGAATATAATTTTATGTTTCTGCTTGACGTTCGCACCTATTTATTTACTTCTATTAATTGCAATGCTTGAACAATTAACTCAAACAACTTTTGTTGTTCACTTGAATAATAAATAATGAACTGAGCAATTAATTGAATGCTTTATTACTTAGCAATATTTGTGCTACATTTAAGTAATTAACGGAAGCTTTTGCAAAGCATCAGCATAGTTGTGTATTTGTATTTATGATTGAGTTTATTGATCATTGTTATTGTATTGTTAAATTAAATAACACTCATGAAAAATTTGTGAACTAATAATTGAAAGTAAAAGATAGAAAAAAATATTTCTTATTACTTCATAAAAAATACATGCTATTCACGATAAAGTTGAGAAAAATGTTGCAAAATAATATGTTTCAAGTAAGGACATGCCGTTCACACCTTTATATTTCCTTTTTATGTTTTTAGGAGGCTTGTAATTTTAAAATACACTCAATTATTTAAATGAGTTAAAACTTCTTCAATCTTATTCTGCTGAATGACTTTCTAACTGAATTTGTAATTTGAATAATAACAATACTGCTTCATAACCTAAGATTTATAATTTCATGTTTTCAAAGTGTGTTGTTTTATTAAATCTAAATATAAAAAGAATAATCATGCGCTCTGAAATGGTAAAAATGGGAATTTTGTAAAGAATAAAGCGTTTTTATTCCTAATTTCATTGTTATTTATTGGTCAAGCTTTAAAGTTATTTTAATGCAGCCATTAAGTTAAAAATTAAAGAATTAATTCAGTAATGATGAAATTATATTAAATAAAACTGCTATCACTTTTTAAATTTTTATTTCAAATTAGACTGCTTTTTCATTAGAAATAATGATAATGAAGAAGAAAAGGTATTTCTTATCAACTGATATTGCCTTGCTCATTTGTATTTGAATAACATTTGATAAGTGTATCATGTGTATCATTAGTATGCTCCAAGAAATCTGGCAGTGTGTTCACAAACTACGCTGCTGCATCAGCTGCATTGTCAACTAAAAGGACTCCTAAAAACAATGCATGAAGTTATTTTACTTCTTCATGTCTTATTTAGCCCCAAAGAATTTGTGATAAATCTGGGTTTTGCTTCTTTCATTTCTGGGAGGCACGTTTGGTAGATCATCATTATAGACAAGAACATTAATTCATGCATAGTACTGCACAAAATTTCCATTATTTGAGCAATTGAATAGTCTCCGTTTCTCTCAGTAGTGTGTTCAAAAAGAGCCAAAGTTGGAATTCATGATGATTTCAAAAGTTTGCTTCGTAGCATATTTTCAGACTTAATATGTAAGACAACCTTAAAATACTATTCTGTAGCAGATGAAAATAAAAGTATTAACGCAAAATTTCTTAATGTGGATACTGTTTCCTCTATAATTTTATATTTTTACAATAATGATGATCAATTAAATTCTTAACTTACTAATTACATTTTCCAGTGCATAAAGGTTTTTAATGCATTCCAGTGCATTCATTATACATTAAACGCTTGACAGTTACAAGTAATAGTTGCATCAGCCAAAAGTACAGGTATGAATAAGACTCAATTTTAGCAGGTGATACGGTCAAAAATCTGTAGAATAAGTGTTTTCAAAGTATATATTGCAAAGCGTTCATATCTTTTAAAATAATCTTTTTTACAAAATTTGATAAATGAATATGTTTCACATGTGATAGATGCGCATTAAATGTAATCATTCTCAATAAAAAGAAACAACTTTGACTCAAGAGGTGGTTTCTAAAATGATGTAGCATAAAATTTCACTGCAAAAACTAAATTTCATTCATTCATGGTAAAAGTAAAGAGTAATTTGCATGATATTTATTTCATATAATTCAAAATGTGGCACTCATAAAATATGACAATATGCATTTCTAGGATTTTTCAAAATCACATAGTAAATGCCATATGCTTTACCAATGAAGTTTCATTATGGATTGTCTGAAATAAAAAGATAAAGGAAATAAAAACCATAAACAGTTTTTACATATTAAAAAAATGCAGTTTATACATTAAAATATAAATCATCTATTGCATGCTTCAACATTAAGCGCTGCTGTACGGAACGCGTTATAAACACCAGCATTCTCTAAGCATACAGCTGCACCTGGAATTTGTCTTTCAGCAATCTAAATGAAACAAATTGCGAACATATTAAAAATAATTTTGAAAAATATGAATTTATTTTATTTTAACAACTTACTTTATAATCATTTGTTGTAAGACAAACGGTGTTCTTTCCATCAACTAATGCCCAGTTCGTGCTGTCAACTTCACGGCTTACTTGATTACCAGCAAACTGCATTGGAGAAGCAATTTTTCGAAGTTTGTGTTGTCCTTTACAAATCGACTTTGATTTTGCATCATAAGGTGCCCATATTCTGATGCTTGCAGAAAGTTTACTTCTCAAAATTCTTGAATATATATCTAAATAATTATATGTTACTTATTGTTATATCTGATAATTCAGTGAAAATATAATTACCTGCAAATGATTTTGTGTGTTTTCCAAAAGCTTGTATATTTGCAGCTGCTCGAACTCCTTTTGTTGTAAATTTTGCATGTTCCAGAAAAGGCGTTAGTCGAATCTCAACTCCCGTTGCCAAATTAGATAGTTCTATATGTTGATTCAGAAGTGCAGGCGTTAAATTATTAACGTATATGTATGGTTCTTGGTATCGAACTGCTTTAGCTAAAAGTTTTCGATTAACTGCTGATGATACACGAAATGATTTCAAAAATACAGATTATTAATGAGCATTAAAAATTACAATTGTGAACTTGAAAGTAATACTTTATAAATGCATTACATTGAAAACAGAAGTCTTATTTTCATACCAACTGAATTTAAATGAGCTTCACTGAGCGATAAACACAAAAACATGTGTCCCTTTGCTGTTTCTGTTGGTGGCCAAGAATAACCACCAAGATATGCCAAAAAGTTAGGCACAGTGTGGACAAACCACGCAGCCGCGTCATTTGCTCTATTGTCAACCAAAAGTACTCCTGCAAACAACAGATGAATTTATTTTGTTCCAGCACTGTTTTTGTAAGCTCTGCATATTTAGAATTACCTTTGGCTTTGCTTTTTTCATTTCTTGGGGGCAAGTTTGGTGGATCATCACTATATGCAAGAACTTTGATGTTTATGTTGTTAGCTATAAAATTTGCCATCGTCCTAACAATTGAATGGTCTCTGTTATGATCAACGTTTTGCGCAGAAGGAGCCCAAGCTGGATTTCCTTCTGATTTCATAATGCTGCTGCTTACTACATTTGGAGGCTTGTATACAAAAAACCTTAAAATATAGCTGTTCTGTACCATAAAAGCATTATAATAAGTTTTTAATGCTGAAAACGTGTCTTATAATTTTTTTATTTTTTAATCGTAATAATGAATTAAATTTATATAGATAGTTAGATTTTAAACTGTTGAAGTTTTGTAATTTAAGCGTTTGCTTTGTATAAAAAGCTTTATATGTAAAACGTTTATAACAGACAGAATTGTTATTTAGCTTACCAATCTACATTATTGTCAGCATCGTCCTTGCAAGTTGCAACTTGTGCAGTGCAACAATTCAATGAAATCAAGATTAGAATTATTGATATGTTCATTATTTCAATGAACTTTGAGTATTTTCATAATTTGCCTTCGCCTATGTTGCTCATTTATATATAGGACTGCATCTTTATGTTAATACTTGACAGTGTCTACACCTATTAATGTTTATTGGTATTAAGAATTAATTGTGTAGTGCGGAAGAAATTATTTGAAACAGTAAATGTTTATTTAAATAAGGGTAATAAATTAAGTAAATTGCCAGCTTACTTATTTAATAGTGTAAATACTTCCATTATGTGCAGTTAATGTATACATTCCATATCTAATGTACTTGTAATCACGTATATTTGAATTTTAATTAAAGATACTCATTACAAATTCAAGGACTAAGTAATTGAAAATAAAGTATATGGAGATCTATCATTTATGCTTGCAACAAAACTAACGATATGCCTGCTAAATTCTGTTTCTTTATAATTAATTGGAATTCAGTTTTATTTTGAACTTCATTTTTTCAACAAACCTGTTATTTCTTTAAGTTTATTTAAACTTTTTATTATAATTTGCATTTAATTTTATATTATGCTCTCAAATATTTCAGAGCCACAACCTTTGTTTGCTTGCGCAACATTAGAATTAACTATTTAAAAAATTAAGTTGCATTGAACACTTAAAACAGACGCCCATATTTGATGGTTATATTGATATTTCGTGCATAAAGAGCTTGTCGTTTTGATTTTAGAATTGCTTACTTCATTTATGTTTTATATTTTTTGCGTAGTTTAAATTTTTTAATATAAAATTCAGCAAAGCACAAATTCATCGTATTAATTTTGTAAATTGATTTTGTAATGTAAAATGAAATTTCAATTACAAAACCATAAATTTACTAATTTAAGTAACGGCAAGAAATACAACACATGATATTCATTTCATATCATTTAAAATAAGACACTACAATAAACAAATCACCGTCACATCATCCCGTTATTTATTTTTTCATAGATACATAATAAATTTAAATTGATTTGCTGATGTGCAATCAACTTATATAACTGAACTTATATAAAATTTTATTTCATGAATAACTTCTTAATATTCTAAGAAAGATGAAGCTGATGTATAAAAAAAAACAAATTATTTATTGCATGCTTCAACATTAGCCGCTGCTGTACTAAATGCGTTATAAACATTAGCATTCTCTAAACATACAGCTGCACCAGGAATCTGTTTTTCAGGAGTCTAAATAAATAACAAATATTTTTAAAAATTATGAATATAGTTCATTTCAACAAT